>JAVTVJ010001529.1:0-133145 GCA_034509425.1 Eopsaltria australis | reverse complement strand
TATCGAGGCCTGAATGAAGTCACACCACCTCTCAGTGCTGCCGTACCAGACATGTTGGACCTCCAATATGAGCTAGAGTCAAAAGCAGCCAAATGGTATGCCACGATTGACATAGCTAATGCATTTTTCTCAATCCCTCTGGCAGCAGAGTGCAGGCCACAATTTGCTTTCACTTGGAGAGGTGTCCAGTACACCTGGAACCGACTGCCCCAGGGGTGGAGACACAGCCCCACCATCTGCCATGACCTGATCCAGGCTGCTCTGGAACAGGGTGGAGCTCCGGAACACCTGCAATATATTGATGATATCATTGTGTGGGGTGATACAGCAGGAGAAGTTTTTGAGAAAGTGAAGAAAATAACCCAAATTCTTCTGAAAGCTGGTCTTGCCATAAAACAAAGTAAGGTGAAGGGACCTGCACAGGAAATCCAGTTTCTAGGAATAAAATGGCAGGATGGGCGCCGTCATGTGCCTACAGAGGTGGTTGACAAAATTGCCAATATGTCTCCACCAGTTACTAAGAAAGAAACACAAGCTTTCTTGGGCCTTGTAGGATTCTGGAGAATGCACATTCGAGGCTATAGTCAACTTGTGGGCCCCCTCTATCGAGTGACCCGGAAGAAGAATGACTTCAAGTGGGGCCCTGAGCAGAAACAGGCCTTTGAGCAAATCAAACAAGAAATAGCTCGTGCGGTGGCTCTTGGGCCTGTTCGGACAGGACCAGATGTGCAAAATATACTCTACACTGCAGCTGGGGAGCAGGGCATCACCTGGAGCCTCTGGCAGAGGACCGCAGGAGAAACCCGAGGTCGGCCATTAGGATTCTGGAGCAGGAGTTACCGAGGATCAGAAGCCCACTATAGTCCAACTGAAAAAGAAATACTAGCAGCTTATGAAGGGGTTCGAGCAGCCTCAGAAGTTGCTGGGACAGAAGCATATCTCCTCTTGGCACCATGATTGCCTGTCCTACACTGGATGTTCAAAGGAAACATTCCCTCCATGCTTCATGCAACCAGTGCTACATGGAGTAAGTGGGTGGCCTTAATTACACAACAAGCCCAAATGGGAAAACCCAACTTCCCAGGAATCCTAGAAGAGATTTTGAGTTGGCCAGAAGCCAGAGATTTTGGAGCACTGTCTGAGAAGGTGACTCGTGCCCAAGAAGCACCACCATATAACGAGTTACCAGAAAACAAAAGAAAATATGCTTTATTTACTGATGGATCCTGTCGAGTGATAGGAAACCATCGGAAGTGGAAAGCTGCTGTGTGGAATCCCACATGACAAGTCATTGAGACTGCTGAACAGGAAGGTGAATTAAGCCAGGTTGCAGAGGTGAAAGCCATCCAACTAGCCCCAGAGATTGCTGAGAGAGAAAAGTGGCCCATACTCTATCTCTATACCAACTCCTGGATGGTGGCTAATGCCCTATGGGGATGGCTGCAGCAGTGGAAGAAAACCAACTGCCAGCACAGGGGAAAACCCATCTGGGCTGCTGCATTATGGCAGGACATTGCTGCACGGATAGAAAACATGACTCTGAAAGTGCGCCATGTAGATGCCCATGTGCCCAGAAGTCGTGCCACTGAGGAGCATCAAAACAACGAACGGGTAGATAAGGCCACCAAAATTGGAATAGCTCAGGTGGACCTAGACTGGGAGAGAAAGGGTGAGCTATTTATAGCCCGATGGGCCCACGAAACATCAGGGCATCTTGGTAGAGATGCAACATACAGATGGGCTCATGATCGAGGGGTGGATCTGACCATGGAGGCCATCACACAGGTTATTCATCAGTGTGAAACATGCGCTGCCATCAAGCGAGCCACACGAGTGAAGCCTCTTTGGAGTGGAGGGCGGTGGCTGGGGTTCCAGTATGGTGAAGCCTGGCAAATTGATTACATTGGGCCATTGCCACGGACACGCCAAGGCAAGAGTTACATCCTCACCATGGTGGAGGCCACAACTGGCTGGCTGGAAACGTACCCAGTAAACCACGCCACGGCTCGGAACACAATTTCAGGTCTTGAAAGACACGTTTTGTGGCGACATGGAACCCCAGATAGAATTGAGTCAGACAATGGGACTCATTTTCGAAATAATCTTATTAACTCCTGGGCAAAGGGGCATGGCATTAAGTGGATATATCATATTCCTTATCACCCACAGGCCTCTGGGAAGATTGAAAGATATAACGGACTGTTAAAAACTATGCTACGGGCACTAGGTAATGGGACATGGAAGCATTGGGATGTGAATTTGGCAGAAGCCACTTGGTTACTCAATACTAGAGGATCTGTTAACCGCCCTGGTCCCACCCGAACGAAACCCTTAGACACTGTGGAGGGAGACAAGGTTCCTGCACTACACATAGGAAAGTGGCTGGGGAAGTCAGTGTGGGTTACGTCCCCCATGGGGAAGGGCAAACCCATTCGTGGGATTGTCTTTGCCCAAGGACCTGGATGCACTTGGTGGGTAATGCGGGAGGATGGGGAGACCCAGTGTGTACCCCAAGGTGATTTAACCTTGGGGTAAGAATAATGCATGTTGGAAGTTGTATGTTGCAGGATGCAAGTAGCAGAAGGGACATGAGCTGACGAAGAACGAATTTCAGCTAGGGGCCAGAAAAAGGCCACAATGAACAGGGATGGTGCCAGTCCTCGACAATCAAGTTTACTATTCCTCCTGCCCTGACCCCCGACTCTGCTGGAAATGGAGACCACGTGGAAGGATGCGAGAGGACAGGAGATAGTAGTTAATGTGATGGGGATGGTTTAAGGATGTAGCTTAAACTGCACGTGTGAGTAGAAGAGGATTTCTGAGCATGATGCAAATGGTATGGAATAAGGGGTGGAAATTGTATTGGGTCTGACTGGGGTAAAGCTCACAGCCCTTACACTGCTGTGCTGTGCTTTGGTAGCTGGTGTTGATAACAGAGCAGTGTTTTGGCTACTGCCAAGCAGTGCTGTCCCTGTGACATTCCTTCCCCCACTGAAGGGGATGGGGGTGGGCAAGATCCTGGGAGGGGACACCAGCAGGCCAGCTGACCCCAGTCAGCCAAAGGGATATTCCATACCATATAACATCAGCTCAGATATATAAGGGAAGGAAGAGAGGAGGAGGGGGAGGCATTCGGGACTTGTCCATGTTTGCCTCCTCGAGCAACCATCACGTGTGCTGGAGCCCTGCTTCCCAGAAAGTGTCCGGACATCGCTGCTGATGGGAAGTAGAGATTGATTGTTTTCTTTTCTTGCTCTTGCGCGCGCAGCTTTCAACTTGCTTGTTCTATTTTTTTTCCCTCCACTGTAATAAAAATGCCTTTACTCACCCTGATAGTCTTTTTCAATATTATCCTCTCCCCTCTCCCAGTGGGAGGGGGAGTGATAGAGTGACTGAGTGGGCACCTGGCCCCTGGCCGGGGTCAACCCACGACAGAAGTAAAGGAATTTAGATCACACATTTGCCCTTAGGAGAATCACGAGTCCAATGGACACTGGGAGTATTAAAGTTATGTCCCTTGTGGAAGGAGTCACCATTGGGAACCTGACTATGGGGAAAAGTTAAGCGTGATGAAACTTGGAAACATCCCAGTACAGGAACCACAGTGGGATGGATTTTAGAATCCATCTTCACTGTGCAAATATCTACCTTCAGAAATAGACTAACTATGCACAATTTGACTCTGCAAAGGGAAACTTTACCAAATGCAACGCAATTGGGGTTCACTGAAATAAATGAACAATTGCAAGCCACAACTAAAATGACCTTACAAAACAGATTAGCTTTAGACCTATTGCTGTTACATGAACATGGAGTATGTGGATACTTGAATTTTAACAAGATTTGTTGTGTGCACATTCTGAATGTGACTGCTGAATTGGATGATCAGATTGAGAGGATAAAATCGGTTGCTGCATCCAGCAGAGAATTAAGGGCAGGATTAGAAAGTAACTGGTTAAACAAAATATTTAAAGAATTTGGATTATCTCTGGCTGGTTAGTTGGCCTGACTTTTGCAAAGTATAATTGTGATCACAGCAATAATTGTGATTATGATGCTTGCTTTAAGCTGCATAAAAACCATGATTGCTAATGCAACACGAAGAACTTATACGATGTTAGTAAAAAAGCAAAATGAGACTTATGAAGGCTTGCAAAGAAGACAAGCTTCACAAACCTCAAAGGGGGGGGAATGTTATCAAGTGATAAATGGCCTATACCTGGTGAGATAACATAATTCTTGTTCTCCAAAACTACTGGCCCATGGAAACTGCACAATGCCCACTGTGTAAGAAGGAGAACTGGAAGTTCACCAGCCTCAGTGTCCTGCCAACTCGGCCAGGTCACATGGAACATTGGGGTCTACAACCACCAAGGACCACCAGAGAGACCCTCCAGGACAGAAGAATGCATGCATAAAAGGGAGGGGAAATATGTTAATTATTTCAGGGAAATTATTATTCTCTGTATGTTTAGACCAGGGCAACAAATTAATATATATGCAAAATACAGTACATAAACAGAAACATTCCTGTACTCAGCATGCATGGCTTTGGGAGGAGCTATCCCCCCATGCATCTGGCCAAATAAAGAATGCCTGCTTCTTGATACTACACTGGTGTTGAGGAGTTTTTTTATTTTACCTAATTTTTGGTAACAGTAGCACAGTCCCGCTATTTGCCATGGACTGATCCAGACTGTACTGGAAAAGGGTGAAGCTCCAGAGCATTTGCAGTACATAGATGACATCATTGTCTGGGGGACTTGGCAACAGAAGTATTTGAGAAAGGAGAAAAGATCATCCAGATTCTCCAGGAAGCCAGCTTCTCCATCAAAAAGAGTAAAGTCAAGGGACCTGCCTGAGAAATCCAGTTCATGGGGTAAAGTGGCAAGATGGACGGCATCAGATTCCCACTAGGTCATCAATTAGATCACAGCGATGTCTCCACCAACTAACAGAAAGGAAACACAAGCTTTCCTAGGTTCCATAGGTTTCTGGAGGATGCACATTCCCAAGTACAGTCAGATTGTGAGCTCTCTCTACCTGGTTACCTGCAAAAAGAACGATTTCCACTGGGGCCCTGAACACCAACAAACCTTTGCCCAGATCAATGAGATCACTCATGCCATAGCCCTTGGCCCAGTCAGGACAGGACCAGAGGTGAAGAATGTGCTTTACTCTGCAGCCATGAGCAATGGTTTGTTCTGGAGCCTCTGGCAGAAGGTGCCTGGGGAGACTCGAAGCCAACCGCTGGGATTCTGGAGCCAAAGTTACAGAGGGTCCGAAGCCAACTACACCCCAACAGAGAAGGAAATCTGGGCAACCTATGAAGGAGTCCAAGCCGCCTCAGAGGTGATCAGCATGGAAGCACAACTCCTCCTGGCACTCCCACTACTGGTGCTGGGGTGGATGTTTAAAGGAAAGGTTCCCTCTTCTCACCATGCCACCAACACCACATGAAGCAAATGGATTGCCCTCATCACACAGCACACCCATATTGGAAACCCTAATTGCCCTGGGATTTTGGAAATAATCACGAATTGGCCTGAAGGTGAAAACTTTGGTCTGGCGGACAAAGAGGAGCAGGAACAGGTGACACATGCAGAGGAAGCTCCACTGTACAATCAACTGCCACAAGAAGAAACAAGCTACGCTCTTTTTATTGATGGTTCCTGTTGCGTTGTAGGGAAAAATCAAAAACTGAAGGCAGCCGTATGGAGCCCCATGCGACAGGTCACAGAAACTACTCAAGGAGAAGGTGGATCGAGCCAACTTGCTGAACTCAAAGCCATCCAATTAGCCCTGGACACTGCTGAAAGAGAAAAGTGGCCAAAACTCTACCTTTACACTGACTCGTGGATGGTAGCCAATGCTTTGTGGGATTGGCTGGAAAGGTGGAAAAAGGCCAATTTGCAGCATAGGGGAAAACCAATCTGGACTGCTGATGAATGGCAAGACATTGCTACTTGGTTAGAGAAGCTACCTGTGAAAGTCCGTCATGTAGATGCCCATGTCCCCAAGAGTCAGACTAATGAGGAGCACCAAAACAATGCAGAGGTAGATCAGGTGGCAAAAATAGGTGTCACAGGTAGACTTGGATTGGCAACACAAGGGAGAGTTGTTCCTAGCTCGATGGGGCTATGATGCCTCAGGTCATCAGGACAGAGATGCCACCTATAAGTGGGCACGAGACCGAGGGGTGGATCTAACCATGGACTTTATCTCCCAGGTTATCCATGATTGTGAGGCGTGTGCGGCGATCAAGCAGGCCAGGCAGGTGAAGTCCCTGTGGTACGGTGGGGGTTAGTCCAAATATAAGTATGGGGAGACCTGGCAGATTGGTTGCATCACATTGCCTCAAACCCGCTGAGGCAAGTACTACATGCTCACAACGGTAGAAGCAACTGCTGGATGGTTGGAGACCTACCCTGTGCCTCATGCTACTGCCTGGAACACCATCCTGGGCCTTGAAAAGCAGGTCCTTTGGAGGCATGGTACCGCCAAGAGAATTGAGTCCAACAACAGGACTCATTTCAAGAACAGCCTTATGAAGACCTGGGCTAGAGAACATGGCATTGAGTGGGTGTACCACATTCCTTATCATGCACCAGCTGCTGGGAAAGTTGAGCAGTGCAATGGCCTGCTTAAAACCACCTTGAAGGCATTGGGCAGGGGGACTTACAAAAATTGGGAGCTGCATTTAGCAAAGGCCACCTGTGATGCCAAAAGGATTTTTTGCTTTTTCTTCTATATATATTTTTACACAGTTCTCTGTATCCACAAGTATTAGCATGCATACTTGTAATCCTTTAGGTCCGATAACTTAGCCTGGTTTCTTGGTGTACTGTAGGCCGGGAGACTAAACATCCCGGAACTGTAGAGTTAGAAGACCAAACATTCTACTATTGTAAGAACTCAAGATCCCCTAGGACAGATTCTGTAAACTAGAAGTTAGCCGACCCCGGCCCTTTTATTGGGCCCTCTTGTTTGATATGCTAATGTGTAAGGTCTCTAATTGTATACTCAATTGGGGGGTGGGAGAGCATTGCGACATGTTCTACCTGGGCAAAGTGATGCATCAAATGGGATCCTATTAAAATACCAAGGTAAATGACTCCCACCCCTCTAACTGTGTCTGGGTTTTTCATTTCCTAAGACCAGAAAAAGGCATCACCTGGTTACTAAACACCAGAGGTTCCACCAACCGAGCTGGCCCTGCCCAATCTGAACCCCCTGCATACAACAGAGGGAGGTAAGGTTCCAGTGGTGGATATGAGAGGTATGTTAGGAAAGTCTGAACTAATTCTGCCTCAAGCAAAGACAAACCCATCCATGGGGGTTTTTTGCTTGGGGACCAGGTTGTACCTGGTGGGTGATGCAGAAGGATAGGGAGAGACACAATGCATACCTCAAGGGGACCTTGTTTTGGGGTGAATTGTCCATGATACTGTGACTGTATCCATATCTGCATGTATGTCTATAATTAGGATAATGCATGTATGTATATAGTTTAAAAGTCTAAGTTTGATGTAACATGTTAGTATGGGAAAAAATTCAGGGTGGATAATGTGGGTTTGTTTTTTTCGGTGAATTTTCTCCCATTTGTTACCTGAAAAAGAGGAACCTTGAGAGAAAAGGGCAGTTGATGCCTGGGGGAATGAATGATGGACAATTAAGAGACAAAAGACATGGTTGAGTGTTTTGGCATACCATTGGAATGGTTCTGGGGCAGGGGGGAAGCGGTGTGGTTTCCACAGTTTATTAGCCAGTGGTAGTTCAGTCTTTGCTGGGTTGGGAGCAGAGATGGTTTTGTGGTGCTTCTTTGCCTTGGACCTCTCCTGTGCAGCGATTTTTTTCAACACTGCCATGGAGCTCTGCCTGCTGCCAGCTTTGTGAGCCCGTTGCTTGCAAGAGAGAAGCGCCCAGAGACCAACACAGTCCACCTGGGTGCCTGGGGGAGTCATCCCTTTCCCCCTCCCCTCCGTAGCCACTGCATGGAGGGCTGCCTGGAGCCAGAGCAACACCCCCATTGGACATTTTCTCTGTACAGTAGTGCAACATTGCAATAAAGCCCTGCCTCCCTTCCCAACGTGTACTGGCTGCTGTTAGTGGTGCCGAAGACAGATCACCGGTCACCTGGGTGGTGGGGGGAGTTGACCCTTCTTTCCTCTCCCTCATCTGAGCCGCCATCACCAGCAGGGAGGTCCCAATCTTGCATCGGAGTGTCCTCTGAAGCTGAGAGGAAGGTACTGCAGCCCCTCTGCCTCAACATGAGCCAACAGAACCCCCTGCCGGTTGTGGTCGTAGCTACACAAAGGGGAAATTGCTTGATGGGTGGGAAAAAGGCTGTTATTGGGTTTTCCTCTTTGTTTGTGTTGTTGCTGTTGTTGTTCTTGTTCGTCTGTCTTGGTTTATATATATAGCTATCTATATATTTATATTCTAGTAAAGAACTGTTATTCGTTTTCCCATATCTGTGCCTGAAAGCCCCCTAATTTGGGAGTTATAATAATTTGGAGAAAGGGGGTCATCTTTTCCATTCCAGGAAGGTTCCTGCCTTCCTTGGCAGACATCTGTCTTTTAAACCAGGACATCCAGTTTCTAGATACAGAAAAGTAAATACATGTTTTGCCAGTGATCAGATACATATATCATATTGCTAATAATACTTCCTTAATGAGTGGATACATGTAACATTTGGTTGGAAGGTTCATCTAGAGGTCAACTTTGGCTCAGGGCCTGTTGTTCAGGCCTCAGTACTTCAAAAGCCTGCTTTCCTAGAAAGTGATCCCAGTTGCTTGCCTTGCCTAACCTCTAATTCCAAACTTTTAGCCCTGTTATTCCAGCATCCAAGAAGTCAGGTGGTAATGCATTCACCTGGATGACAGCTGAAATATTTTCATATATCCAGCAGCTCACACAAGGATAAGGATCAAGTGGTTTCCTCTTGGTCTTGTTCTGCCTCTTCCACCTGTTCCTGTGGTGTTCCTGCTTCACCCTCCTTATCCTCCTTTACTCAATATGATTTTTTTAATGTCCATTTCTTGTATATAGGGGTGACTGATACTTGCACAGGTTGGTCCTCTGGTTGAACTACATTACCTATCACCAGGGTCTGAATGGTTGTAATGCTTTTTGCTGGGGTTTGAGTAGCCACAATGCTTGTGAACACAATTTGAGTAGTCGCAGTGATTGTCACAGGAATAAAAGTAGACACAGGGCCTGTTGCCAGAGTTTGAGTGGCCGCAGGGCTTTTTGCAGAGATTGGAGTAGCTGCAGTGTCTGTTGTTGTAGTTTATGACTCCTTTGAGCTGCAGTGCTTGTCATGGGTGTTGAGGTAGGCACAGATCATTGCTTAACCCTAACCAAGATCTGAGCAACATGATCAGATCAACACCATGTTGATTCCTAACAAAAGGGCCAGACTGGTTTCAAAGGTATTCAAAGGATATTAAATATCTTTTTAATTCTCAAACACAACTATAATCAGCCTGGAGGGCTGGAGGGCTTCCAAAGAGGGAGGGAGGAAGGGAGGAAGGGTTTCTTCCATAGTTTGGGTCTCTGAGGAAAAAAGACAAAAGGTGCCATTATTAATAGTTTCCATTAAATAGCTACTGAAGTACAGAGGGGATGACAATGCTGAGTACACATACCAGATATAATGGGTTGACCCTGGCTGGATGCCAGGTGTCCACCAAAGCTGCTCTATTACTCTCTTCCACAACTGGACAGGGGAGAAAAAATATAGCAATGGATTCATGAGTTGAGATTAGGATGGGGAGAGATCACTCACCAAATAGTCATAGGCGAAACAAACTGAATTTGAGGATATTAACTGAATTTATTACTAACAAAATCAGAGCAGGAAAATGAGAAAGTACCCACAAGGATCATCAAGTCCAACTCTTAAGTGAATGGCCATATGGAGATCAAATCCATGACCTAGATGTTATTAGCACCATGCACTAACCAGCTGAGCTAATCTCTGATTAATAACCTGTTATGAATATCAAAGGACAAATTCAAAGAAAATAATAATTTATTTTAAGGAATTTAAAATAGTTTTATTTAATATGAAACCTTGTGCAATAAATATCTTTCACTTCAAACTAAGCTACTCATGTATACAACTGTAGAAACAACAATCAGAAACTTCCAGAGCTCTTTTGCGTCAGTCTCCACTGCTTGATAAGTTCCCTCCCCTTTCCTGCACATTTTTTAAAGTTCACAAGTAAGATGCAAAAGATCTTTCAAAAGGATATGCTTTCCTAAATTCTAAAGCCTACATATGACTCCCATGAGAACATAAACTCCTGAAAAGGACATGAATTCTACATTGTATATACTGTCTGGGATAGACCATGATCTTCTGATTTGTTGTTGCTGTTTTTGTTCAAAAAAAAGAGGGTATGCACAGATTCCTAAAAGCTGTTGTTACCATAGATTATTTTATAAAGGAATGCCATACAACAGAACATCTACCCTCTGCTTTAGGTCATGTGCTTACTACATGTGATAGGTCCCTGTTTCTGGTTCTGTCATTGCCTTAAAAATTCTCAGGAATAAAGTTTGAACTGAGAAAAAACAGGAAAAATCCTACATTCCAATAGAAAAAGATAGTCCTACCCTAACTGGGATATTCAGTTACCTAAATCATGGTTTACTGTTGATGCCAAATTGATTTTTGCCTTTTTTGCTTTTATATATTCTTTATATTCTTTACACATATATTTGTAGCTCTGTAGCCTATTATAGTATTTGTAGCTAGCATTTTACCTACTCTATAAGACAGAAAGACAAACTAAATTCCCCAGTTGCTCCAAGCCCCATGGGTCCAAGGTTAAATTCTCTGGGAGCCAAGGCTGAAAAACAGCTCTTTGAGACACATTTTCATAAAAAAAAGTTTAGTTCCTATCTAAGGGATATGTGTGTCAGTGTCTTGGTTTGAAAGACGTGTCTGCCAAGGAAGGTGGGAACCTCCCTTGGAATAGAAAATGTGACCCCCTTCCCTCCAAATTATTATAACTTTGAAATTAAGGGGCTTTCAGGCAAAGATATGGGAAAAAGAATAACAATTCTTTACTAATATATATGTGTGTGTATATATATATATATATATATGTATGTATGTATGTATAACAAGGCAAACAAACAACCACAACAGCAGCAACAACAAACAGAACCAGAAATCCAACAACAGCCTTCTCTCGACTGTCAAGCATTTTCCCCTTTGGTGTAGTTACGGTCACAGCTGGCAGGGGCGCTGTTGGCTCCCGGCAGGGCAGGGCAGATGTGATGATTCCCCCACAGCTGCAGGGGGCGCTCCGGTGTGAGCTCAGCCACCTCTCTCCACATGGGTAATGGCAAGCAGGCTGGTGGAAGAGATAGAAAAGAGGCTTCCTTTACAACCTCACAGGGGCAGCCAATCCCAGTGTCTCTCTGGATGGCAAAATGGGCTGTAGCAGGAGCCTTGAAGTGGCGGTTGGAATGGCACACCACAGAGCGGCAAACGAAATGTAACAGAAAACTCCACAGCCTTATCAGGAGCCGCAGGAGTCGGGCAGATGCGATGCTGGATTAGGATGTAGAGAAAAAGCCCGAGGCAGTGGCAGAAAACAGCAGGGCTGGGCAGCGGCAGCCAGGCTTCTCCATAGCAGATGCCACACGCATCCGGGGAGACGCACCCTTCCTGGAAGGGGGAGCAGGTCGGGGTCCCGGGTTTTCCCCCTGAGGCACCCGAGTAGATGGTGAGGGTCCTTTCCAGTCAGATCGGGTGTTAATAAGGGCCCAGTTCACTGGCTGCTCTTACGAGTGGAGGCTCATCCACAGTAAAAGAAGCAGCAGTGCCGGGCTGGACTCCACTGTGGCAGTGAATTTTTCCTACAGTAGCAGCAACACAACCATTCCCCTCCGATCCCGAGAGCGAGCCAGGAGCTGAGCCCAGTCCCTCACTCCCCATCCAAAATCTCGCAGTAACTCTGCACTTCCCAAGAAAAAGCCCCCACCAGCTAGGAGGATAGCCAGCTGCACCCTTCCCCCTCCTCCTCCTCTCATTCACTTATTTTGTTCTCTTAAGTACTGGTTATCATCTCTTAGGCAACAGATGGGACAAAACTCCCTGAGACGACAAAAAAAAAAAAAAAAAAAAAGGAAAAATCCTAACCTCCAACATTCAGAAAATGCTAGAACCAGGGAGGAATTACCTCATCACCTATGTCTCTAATTAGGGATTCTTGTCAGTTATGCTAATTTGCTAAACATAAAAAATGTAACTGTGCATGTTTGGGGCTTCTTCATCCAGCATATTGTGCACCATAAGGATCCTTATAAAGGTAACCCCTTTTCATCACCTAACAGTGTCTGACTATATCATGCCTATACAAATAAAACTAAAATCTGCCTTTTTTTCCTTCAACACTGTATCTTTCCTATTTAATGTTTAAATCATACAGATAGGAGTCCTGTCAGCTGCACTTCACATCTGCTATTGAAGCATTCTGAATATCTCCACCACACCATATCTTCTCAGTAGTGGGATAATTTGCAAGTATTTTCACTAACTCATCCTTGGGATTTATCTTGGGATTGTATTTTTTTTTTTTTTATATCAGAGATTTAGCTTTGGGCTGCAGGTGGCTGCCTTAACTTTCCCTCATTATCGTAAGTTGTGGTTCCATGTTTGTGGTTGTGCATCGCAATATTACCTTAGAGTACATATTTGAGTCAATTCAGAAATAAAGGCTCTTTTTCAAGTGTTGTTCACTTAATAAGAGCTAACAGTATAGGGGTTTGGATGGCAAGAAGCCTGATGCTCTGACTGTTGTGTGTGAAGCCATTCACTTGTCCATCCTGTTTTCCTTTGGGGCTCCCTGTGGATTGGTCTCTTTGGAAGACCTGGCCTGTTTATATCAGACTTTCCTTACATTGCTGTCCAGAAACAATTGCCATCAAAGCACTACTTCACTGCCAAGAAACCATTCAGCACTACAAAATCAATTCATAATTTTTGCTTCTACCTGAGCAGTGACTGCAGCAGAAGCATCATGGATTCCTGACTGGTGACAGCTGTACACGTCCTGATGCAGCTTTCTTGAGACTCTGTGTGCCAGGAATGAGACCTCCTGTTCACTAATGGTCACATACAGGGAGAATAGGTACATGTAGAGATGGAACAACAATAGGCCAGGCTGCCCCAAGCCTAAACTACCCACTGCTGATTGTCCAGATTGGCAGCAACAAGGTTGATGAGAGAAGTTCTAGGGCAATCAAAAAGGATTTCAGGGCACTGGGGAAACTGGTTGAAGGGAGAGGAGCACAGGTGGCATTTTTTCTCAACTCCTTTGCTAGCAGGGAAGAATGCTGAAATGAACAGGAGAACCCATGTGATCAACATGTGGCTTAAAGACTGGTGCCATTGGTGGAGTTTTGGCTTTTTTGATCATGGGGTGGTTAACTCAGTACCAGGCCTGCTGGAGACAGATGGAGTTTGGCTCCCTAGAAGGGGGAAAAGGCTTCTAGTCCATGAGTTGGCAGGGCTGATTGGGAGGGCTTTAAACTAGGTTTGAAGGGGGAAGAGGATAAGAGCAGTCTCGCGAGAAATGAGCCTGGGAGAAGCAGGCCAGATTTGGGGGTGTTACAATCCACTCTAATCACAGAGGAGCAAAGAGAACTCTCTGTGAATAAAGTGGAAAGAACTTCAGGTTTGAATAATCCCCAAAACGAGATTAAAACCAAACAAGGTTAAATGTTGATACCAAAAAACTGATATATTTTGTTTAACAGTAAATGAGATAGAAAGAAAAAGAAAGAAATAGAAAAAAGAGGTGGGAGGGGACAGGAAGAGTGACAGAGATAGATTAGGTAGAAACATATCACCCCTCCATGGATCTTCATGATGTCTCATTGATCCTCTCCATCTGGTCTTCTTGGTGGTGAGGGTCCCCCACCACAAAGCATAGAATCCAATGGATTAATATCCATTTGGGCCAGGTGAGAATGCCCTGGTGCCTCCCCTGGGGAGGGCAAGTTTGACGCTGTCTCTTGCAAGACTGGATCAGTTGCATTATATTGTATCACGTGCAGTGCTCTGGTGCAAGGGCTCAGGAATGGATCTGTAGAGCACTTTGGGGGTCTTTGATGAATTGTGACATCCCCTCAGCTGCCCCTCATGTGAATGTCCTGTGGATGCAGCTTTCCGGGGTTGGGGAGGGAGGTTTCACAGCTGAGCCAGTTTGTGTACTGAGGGGGACAGTTCACTGCCTCTGACCAGAGGTTGTGCCACACACCCAAAACCCTCCTCCTCCCTTGGTGGGGATGGGGATGATGCCGTTTGGTTTTTTTGCCTTTTGTTCTTTTATATGTTCCCTGTACTCTTCGCACATATATTTGTAGCTCTGTAGCCTATTGTATTAGTAGCTAGTTTTTCCAGTACTTTTCCATGGCCTTTCCCTAAGCAGAAAGACAAAACAAATTCCAGAGCTCCAAGCCCGTCATATCTTGGTTCTTCCTGGGAACCAAGGCCGAGGACAACTCTTGACAACTCTTTGAGATACATTTTCATAAACAAAGTACAGCCAGTGCTGAGAGGGGGGAACTCTAGAGAAGGGACTCAACCTGGGAGGGAATTGAGTCACCACTTGCCCTCCTAATTGGTGCTTTTAATCAATTATGCTAATTTCCTAAAACCTATAAATATGTACTCTCCCCTGGAGGGAGTGGGCTTTTATGGACACCTTTCCATAACTGCTCCTGAAGAACTTCAAAATAAAGATCCCTTTTTATATTACCTCCTTGCTAAAATGATCTCGAGTTTCTTTTCCAGGTTGGGGGAAAAGGCAACAGGGACTCTGTGCAAATCTGGCAGCAGGAGATAAGCTTGAGGGCTATGGTCTCCACCCTGAAGCTAGTGAGGGATGATTTTCAGGACAACTGCTGGGCTTGGGTCTTCTGTGAATGCTCTCCCAGCCTTATCCATTACTTCCCAGACCTGAGATGATTGAACAAAAATGTCACTTTATCTTATCCCAAGTTCTCTTAGGTGGCTTAACTCACAGTTAAGTTTCAGTCAGGAGGCCCATTCAGGGTGAGCTTTGGTGGTACAGCTTCATTGGTGCAGCTTTGCTATAATGGGAAAAAGTCTTTTATGACAATGTTTAAGCCATCAACTGTAACATTTCAGTCTCTGACAGAGGGTGAAATCAGTAGCCCAGCTCAAGTGCATTTACACCAGTGCAGCAGTGTGGGTAACAAACAGGAGGAGCTGGAAGCCACTGTGCAGCAGGAAAGCTATGATGTAGCTGCCATCACAAAAATGTGGTGGGATGACTTGCCCAACTGGAGTGCTGCAGTGGATGGCTATAAGCTCTTCAGAAGGAACAGGCTAGGAAGGAGAGGTGGTGGGGTAGCTCTGCTATTAGGGACTATTTTGACTGTCTAGAGCTCAAGGATAGTGATGATAAGGTAGAGTGCCTATGGGTGAGAATCAGGGGGAAGGCCAACAGGGCAGATCTGATTGGAGTCTGTCATAGACCACCCAACCAGGATGAAGAGGCAGATGAATTATAAGCAGTTGGCTGATGTTTCACAGTCACCAACCCTTGTTCTTGTGGGAGACTTTAACTTGCCAGATGTCTGCTGGAAACTCAACACAGCAGAGAGGAGGCAGGTTCCTGGAGTGTGGTGAAGAGAACTTCCTGACACAGCCTACCAGGGGTGGTGCCCTAAGAGACCTGATTTTTACAAACAGAAAAGGACTGGTGGGAGATGTGGTAGTCACAGGATGTCTTGGGCACATCTGTTGTCCTGAACACGGACTGGTGCCAATTCACACAGCAAGGTGAGGTACTTCTGTATTTTATTCTAGTTTGTGCAAAGTAGGAAGCTGGACTGGCTCCCCAATCATCAAAATGTTACACTATTTATACATTTTAGCAAAGGCATCAGCATTCATTGGTTACAAATTAAATGACTCTTCTATTAATTAGTATGCAAACTCCTATTTGCTAGTTCTCTCTCTTGCTTCTCACGCTAATTCATCTGCAGGCTCAGTTATACCCTCCATTTGAGTCAGGGGTCCATTCTGAGTAGGTGGTCAATGGGTTGATGGTCACGATCTCCCCTGCCAGAATTACCTTTCCCCAGGTATTGCTCAGTCCTGCTGGTTTCACTCCTGGTGGCTCTCGTCCAGACAGCCCATTCATCTTGGGTTTGCCTTCTCTTTTCCTTAAAACAAAAGATTAGCCAAGCATACAGTGTTCTCAATGCAACTGCTTAATCACAAGGTTCACAATGCAATTGCTTCATACTAACTGTCCAGCTATAGATACTGATTAACAACTAAAAAAATGCAAAGTTTGATTCAAATCTTGAGGGGCTTGATATTACAGCAACCACAAAATGATAGAGTTTTCAAATCTTGGTAAAATAAGGAAGGGGGTTGATACACGGGTTTTGGGATTTTAAGGGTTAGTCAATGACTCTGAGTATTCCCAAATTTTACAGCTGCTTACTGGACAATATTTACTGTTGGCTCGCGCTTGCCAAGCAGAGGAGAAAGATGTAAGGGAGGATGCAGGTCAGTGATGAGAGGAAGAAGACCGTGACCAAAGATCCTGCTTTTGGATCCTGAAACTGGTTTTGGCCAACTCTAAGATTGGGAGTCGGGCCAGGATCTCAGAGAGTATGTGGAAGGAGGCAAGGTGACCCTGAGGAAGACTCGTTACTTCATCCCAGAGACCCCAGTCTGTCGCAGTAGAGACGGACACACGACACGCGAGTAGTCCAAGGACAAAGAAGAAGTGCTTTATTAGTCTATGCTAACATCTTTATACCCTTTTTTCCCAGCTACTGTAACATGCTACTATGGGCTGCATGGAAAACAACACTAAAGCTATCTTCATAACAAGAACTTTCCCAGCACGTTAACAAGCCGCACAAGCAGTCAACTACACACTATAAATCCTCCACCACATTCTTGATGCTCCTCCGCAAGGCCATCTCTTGGTCGGGTGCAAAACATCTTCCCTGGTTATCTTCTTGGCTGTCCCCCACTGTGGCTGCAGGTGTTCATACCATTGCTTTCTCACGGTGCTTTCTCACGGGTAAATTCTGATCACTTTCAAGTCCATGTCCAAGAGGCTTTCAGGCCTGCTGTCAGCCTCATCCATCCCCACAATTCCCCCTTTTTGTTTTACTACTAAAAAAGCAGTGTTTATCGATCTCTGCAGGGCCCTTTGCAGAAAAGACAACAAACATGGCACCAATAGTGTTATAAATGCATATTATACTGTTGGCTTTTCGCAAATAATGAATGCTATGTGTATGGTGTTGGTTATTGTAGAAGTTGCTTTTGTTATAGGAATATAATCATTTTTTTAATGCTTTAATGCCTTTTTGTCTTAGCTTAAATGTAGTGGCTAATGTAGCTGTGTTAAAATGTACCTAGCTTAAAATAACTAAACTGCAAGCTTAGTTGGATAAGCATAAGTGTAACAGGCTCCTATCCCAGGATATCTCTATCGACAAGGAACCATCTGACAGGATACCCCTATCGACAAATAACCGTCTGACTGGACATCCCTATCGACAATGACCATCTGCTGGACACCAATGGACAAAGGAAACCTCAAAGAAACTGCGCATGCTCTAAAAAGGCGGACCCAAGGAGGAGCCATGCTAACGAGTACCTGGAAAATGTAAAATAGTTTGGAGAAAAGTTTGAATATGTATACTTGTCTATGAATATGTAACAGGCTGATGCAATAAGAAATGTATATAAACAGAGTATTTTCACCATGTCAGATGTGCTCTTGGCTCCGTGCCAAGAGTTCCCAACGTCACCTGGACGTTGTAACCTTTTTACCCTATACCTTGTCCCTTATTGTCCTTTTATTAAACCTTTAAATTTTAACAGGAGACTGGACCTCATTTTTAACAAATAGTAAGAACAAAAATACAACAAGCAAGATGACACTTCCCATTTTCAACAGATCTTTGACCCATCCCGTGATGCCCCAGCCACTAAACTATGTATCAAACCCACTAACAGTTTTTTTCAACTTTTGCATTCCATACTGCAGCTCCTGAATATTTGCAAAGATAGACTTTGAATTGTTTGACAAATTCATACAGCACATTCCTTCAAAATCCTCACAACCATGCCCATGTGCTAAAAGCAAAAAATCAATGGCTGCACGATTCTGTAAGGTAGCATGCCTTACTGAGCGAACATCGGTTAGTAATCCTGCTAAAGCTGTTGAAGTTTCATTAGTACGTTTAGCAAGCCAGCACCCTAATTTATCAAGCGTAGCTAAAGCTTGACCTGCAGCAACACCCGGAGCAAACACTGAAGCAGCTATTTGTGATCCCTTTCCCCAAAACGTTGGATCATCTCTGCAGTTTTTGTTAAAGGAATCAAGATGCCATCTCTGGCGCAAGGAATGCATCATCCTTCGCCCACGGTGCAAAGAATGAGACATGTTTGCTACCATAGAAAGATTTGGAGCAAGCATTGTCAAGCGTCCGATCGTGCATGGTCCACCTATCATATTGGACAGGAGGCCAGCCCACGCACGATCCCCGCAAAGCAAAAACAAACCCAGGGGTAATTGTTTTGGCACTTGGTTAGTAAAAGCAACACCTGAGCTATCATTACACCAAAGCGAAACATTAGAGTACCATGGCTGGATGGGTGACACCTCATTGGAGGACTCACCAGACCATGCTTGCGAAGCTGTAAAGTGTACGCAAGTCGAAGCTCTAATGGATCCTAAGATTTCAACTTCTTGGGGCTCAAGCAGTTTAGGTGTTGAAGCTAGCTTTGTACCATTTGCATATTTCCCATTAACAAGCGCATTAATTTCTGTGCGATTATGTAGCGGCACACCTACTAAGCATGTTTTAAAAGGAGATTGTGGGGTAGCAAGCGAAACACACATAGAAGATTGATTTAAGGCATGAGCTAAAGTTATCCATACATTCTCAGGCACAGGAGGCAGAGGAGGCAACATGGCCCTTCCTCCCCCTATGCAAAACCCCATGATGACAATCATTAATATCCAAGGTTCAGGTCAATCCATCGCTGTTACGGGGGCGATTTTGCTCTAAGTCCGGCCTCACACACTGCGCTGGCACCCAACGGGCTCCAGTATCTGTGGAGACACAAGCATATCCACGCCCCCAAGTGATGAGGTCCCATGGACCTTCCTACTTGTTAGTAATCAAATCTCTGACCCACACCTTTCCTCGAGGGAGATTCACTGTTCCGTCCGACTGCAAAGAAAGAAAATGCTTTAGAAATATAGGAATATTAGAATCAGAAGGCACTGTGAGATGATTGATTGTATACAAAGCCTTTTGCAGTCTACTTTGTGGGGGTTCCCCTATCATTCCCCCTTTTTGTTTTTGCAAAATGTTTTTCAGGGTACCATGAGCACGTTCAATGATAGCTTGGCTCGTAGGTGAATGAGGGATACCAAAGGTATGCTCAACACCCCATAGCTGTAGAAACTGCCTCGTTTTTACAGAGGTGTAAGCAGGACCATTATCAGTTTTTATAGATGAAGGTACCCCTAAAACTGCAAAAGCCAATCGCCAATGAGCAAGAGCATCACGACCTTTCTCCCCTGTGTAAGCAGATGCCCATATAGCAGAAGAAAAGGTGTAAATTGAAACATGCACATATTTGAGACGACCAAATTCAGCCACATGAGTGACATCCGTCTGCCAAATCTGCAATGCTTGCAGGCCCCTAGGGTTGACCCCTAAAGGCAAACATGCAGCAAAGCCTTGGCACTCAGGACAGGAACTAACAATGTCACGAGCTTGAGTAGATGTGAGTGAAAATTGTCTCTGCAAAGTGCGTGCACTCTGATGGAAAAAATCATGTGAAGCCTTGGCTTGTGCAACTGAGTCAGGCTGAGGGGCTGCCTAAACTGGATTAGCAAGTTTGTCAGCCCTTGCGTTACCTTTTGCTATAAAGCCTGGCAACGCAGTGTGACTTCGAATGTGCAAAATGTAATAAGGATGCACTCTCTCTTGAATCGCAGACCACAAAGCTTTCAATAGGGAAAACAAATTAACATTGTTAACTTCTTTTAAAAGAGAACAATCTGGACATTGTGTGATGTCTGCCACATAAGCAGAATCAGTTACAAGATTAAGTGGCACATGAGAAAAGCGCTGGAATGCCATGGTCACAGCTCGCAGATCGACAAGCTGAGCAGAGCCTGACTCACAACCTTCCAGTACTTGCCATCCAGAGTCATCCTTCCAGGTGACAATGGCTTTACCTGTTCTTCCAGACCCGTCCGTAAAAACCGTAGGTCCTTGCAGTGGCACACGACTATTTTTTGGTCGCAAAGACAAGGAAGTTGTCTTTGCCAACTGCAGTAATTTGTGACCAGGTAACTGGAAAGAAATTTGTCCTGGAAAATTTTGCAGTGCTGACTGGAGAGGAGTGCTATTAGCGAAACTCCAGTCAAAATATTCTTGCTGGATTGGAAGTATAAGTTTGTCAGGGTCCTTAGCCATGAGTTGTAGACATCTATGACGACATTTGATTATTAATTGAGCAATTAGTTCAAATATTGTGGGGGCCGTATTTTTCGGCTGATGGGGTAAGAAAATCCATTCTAAAACATGCAATGGGTCAGGCCACTGGATATTCCATTGGCCAATGATACCTGTAGGATGAAGATCTGGAATTGTAACAAAAACTGTGATATCAATAGAAGGATCAATTCTATAAACTCGTCGTGTGGAAACTGCTTTCTGAACCTCCTCCAGTGCTTGCTGTGCTCTAGGAGTCAGGGCTCGAGGTGAATTTAAACCTGGGTCTCCTTTCAAGATATCAAACAAAGGAGACAACTGTGCCGTGGTTAGCCCCAAGTGAGGACGTAGCCAATTGATAGTACCCAGCAATTGTTGAGCATCATTTAAAGTTTTGATGGATTTTCGAAATTGCACATTTTGATGTTGCACAGTTTGTTCTAAAATTTTGACTCCCAAATATTTCCAAGGAGGACATTGTTGTACCTTTTCTGGAGCCACTTGCAATCCATATGAATGGAAGGCAGCAAGCAATTGAGACTGTATTTTCAGCAATTCCTCCTGAGTTGGTGCAGCTATGAGTATATCATCCACATAACGATAACAATATGAACCAGGAAATTGTTCTCGAACCCCAGATAAAGCTTGAGCTACATACCATTGACAAATACTCAGACTATTACGCATACCTTGAGGCAAAACCTTCCATTGATACCTCTTAACAGGCTCAGCATTATTAATTGAAGGTACAGTGAATGCAAATCTCGGTGTATCCTGAGGATGTAAAGGAATTGTGAAAAAACAATCTTTTAAATCAACAATTGAAATGTCCCACCCTGTAGGCATCATTGTAGGTGAGGGCATTCCAGGTTGCAGTGCCCCCATACTTTCCATTATTGCATTAATTTTCCTGAGGTCCTGTAGCAACATCCATGATCCTGACTTTTTCTTTATCACAAAAACAGGTGTATTCCAAGGACTGGTGGAATATTCATTGTGTCCCTGTGCCAATTGTTCTTGTACTAGATTCTTAAGTGCAGTCAGTTTTTCTTCATTCAGGGGCCACTGAGCAACCCACACAGGTTGATCAGTGAGCCATCGCAATGGCAGCGTAGGGCTGATGCTTTTCTGCATATTGACCCCTATAAAGGATGTGTTCCAATTCGAACCCCCCAAGCTGCCAGCACGTCTCGTCCCCAAAGGTTCAGTGCTGTTGCGGCAACGTAAGGACGAATGGTAGCTGTTTGTCCTTCCTCATTTTTAATTAGCACAGGTTGTGTGCTTAGGTAGCTCTGTGTAATTCCTCCCAACCCTGCAATGACTGACCCCACTGGAGTCAGAGGCCAGGTAGAAGGCCACACAGAAAAAGAAATGATGGAGACGTCAGCACCTGTATCAATCAAACCTCGAAGTCGAATGTATGATGGGTTGGCACCAGGCAGAGTGAGGGTGCACGTCATATGCGGTTGCTGATCGGACATGTCCTGGGTCCAGAAGACTTGTGGAGTCCCAGTAGATCCGAAGGCTCCATCTCCACGAGTTCGTTGGTCTGTCCTAGGAACACATGACTTAAAGGGTACAAGTTGAGCAATGCGAGTCTTTGCTGGAATAGTAAGTGGTGGTGTAGGAGTAGAAATCATAGCATGAATTTGTCCCGTAAAATCAGCATCAATGACTCCAGGATGCACAAAAATTCCCTGTAGAGTAGCACTAGATCTCCCTACAAGCAACGCACTAAGTCCCTGGCCTAGTGGTCCATGAGCATCCAAGGGAACCTTGTGTATCCTGCCGGAATTCAGAGTCACTGTTGTTGCTACGGAAACATCCACTCCGGCTGTGCCTGCTGTGATCCCACTAAGTCTGCTAAATAAGCCTGCATTGACATTGTGCCCTGATTTGGTAGCACGCCCGGAGTTGGCATCACGCCTGGAAAGGGGAGCCGGCCCTGAGGAGGTGATTGTGTCTGAGCGCCCCTCCCCTTCGCGCTCGGCTTCCCGTTTCCCAGGCTTCCCAAATTTTGTCCATTTACATGATAACTGGATTTACATTGTTTTGCAAAATGACCAGTTTTCCCACATCGCTGACAAGAGAGAACCCCTCTATTCCCAGTTCCTTTCTGCTTTTTCCCTGTTTGTTTCTGTTTACAATCAGTTTTCAAATGCCCTTGCCGTCCGCATGCATAGCATTTCTGAGCTGGACGTAAAACAGCTGCTAAAGCAGTCATTTTATGTTCCACAGACCCAACCTTAGCACAAGCTGTAACCATATCTGTTAATGAAGGATCCCCTGGAAGGGTATAAATCACCTTTCTACAATCCTCATTTGCATTTTCCCGAGCTAACTGTTTACACAATATCTGCCGTAACTGTTCATCCTCAACTTGTTTCTCCAGGGCTGCTGAAATCCTTTCTGCAAATTGCAAAAATGGTTCCTTTGTCCCTTGAACTACTTTCACAAATCGAGGTCTGGGAGAAGCCATTTCTATGGTTTTTATCAATGCTCCCATTCCTAGATTCTGACATAGTTCAAGGATCAAAGGATGTCATTGGGCTTGTGTGTCCGGGTTAGCAAATGCACCCCTTCCCATCAAGGCATCAGATCCCACTGTATACCTAGGATCGTCCTGAGGTCTGTGCATATTCTCTGCTGCGGCTCTCTCTGCCATCTGTCTCCAGTTACTCTCAAAAACTCCGAACTGCACAGGCTGAAACAATACCTGAGCAAGGTGCTTGATATCAAAAGGTGCAAGCAAGTCTGTGTTTATCACTCGAATTACTTGCATAACTTCCAGAGACCCCAGACCATATTTAGCAATTCTTTCTTGCAAATCCTGCACCACCCTCCAGGCAATCACCAGATGACTATCTTGCTGATTAGTTCCTGGTGTAGCTTTAAACACGGGATACGCTTGAACACCTTCCCCTGTACCAGCACTCCCCCCAGCAGCCTCCTCCCCGATCATTTCAATGTCAGTTGTAAACACATCACTATTAATATTAGGCATACCCAGCCTTTCAACCAGCTCCCACTCCCCACACTCAAGGGCTTTGCGTTTGACTTGTTCCCAAAACCGAGCTGGTTGTCTCAGCTGCACTGTCACCTGACAAGGAGGCAGTGTCCAGGGCCTGGTTTTCCAAGCCTTATTAGAGCGACGATGACCACTCTCTCCCGTGAACGGTCCCGCATTGACGCAGCCTCTGAGATTCCCCAATCAATTTCCCTTTCCTCCCCACTATCACTGTCCGTGTCAGAGTCCTTTGGGAGTGGAGGAAACGCTTGCAAAGGCTGTTCCGCAGGAGGCTGCACAGGCTGTGAAGATGGAAGCGGGGGGGCCGCGGTGGCAGGCTGTGCAGCAGAGTCTGTTCTCCGTTCTTTTAAACTCATTTTTGCTAATTGGTCGGCAGGTGAGGGATACACTCACTCCTGCCGTACAAGGTCTCTAGGAGAAGGATAAGTGGGCAGCACATAGTCTTTTGGAGAGATATACGATCTTTCAGCAACACCGCTGATTTTAGCAGAAGCAGGCTGAGTCTGAGGAAGGTCAGGGGCTGCCCTCTCCGAACAGCACCCATCTCCCCCCTCTAACTCCATCTGCTCATCCTCTACAAGATTTATAGCTGTCTTTTCATTAGGTTGTCCTCCCTTTTCTTGCTCCTCTCTTCGTTTCTTTAAAACATCAAAGAGCAAGCACCAGGTTGTTGCCAACTTTCATGCCTCTTTATCTCCCCGAGAAATAGCTTCCCACAGTTCATCTCCAACTGCTTTCCAGGAGCTTACACTAAAAGCAACACTCTCATCTGCTGGAAAATCATGCGATTTTGCCCACAATAATATTTTTTTCAATGCATCATCTGTTATGCTAGCCCCTGTGCTTTTTAACAAAACTTTCCATGTAGACAGCACAGTCTTTTCCTGGCTAGATAAATTATTACCCATATTAAATTTGTTCCCAACGGCTCACCTTAATCAAAGTGTCAAAGTTCGGTCGACCAAAACAGAATCCTCTGCTCTCAAGCTACGTTGGGCTCCGTCTCCAGCGGCACCTCGCCCTGCCGCTCGGTTCCCACTTTTTCAAGCAGGCGTCCTGCTCTCTTGTCAGGCTCCTTGAATCCTTTATCTTTTATCCCGTTCAGTCCCGAACAAGTCGGCCAAGGGATCGCGCCGACCCCGAAGATCGCGTCAGTTCGCTGATCATGTCGTATCACACCGGGCTCACAGATCACGTCGGGGTCACCAGTTGTCGCAGTAAAGACGGACACACGACACGCAAGTAATCCAAGGACAAAGAAGTGCTTTATTAGTCTATGCTAACATCTTTATACCCTTTTTTCCCAGCTACTGTAACATGCTACTATGGGCTGCATGGAAAACAATACCAAAGCTATCTTCATAACAAGAACTTTCCCAGCACGTTAACAAGCCGCACAAGCAGTCAACTACACACTATAAATCCTCCACCACATTCTTGATGCTCCTCCGCAAGGCCATCTCTTGGTCGGGTGCAAAACATCTTCCCTGGTTATCTTCTTGGCTGTCCCCCACTGTGGTTGCAGGTGTTCATACCATTGCTTTCTCACGGCGCTTTCTCACGGGTAAATTCTGATCACTTTCAAGTCCATGTCCGAGAGGCTTTCAGGCCTGCTGTCAGCCTCATCCATCCCCACACCAGTCCACGACGACCAGGAGGCACTGAGCAGGTGCGAGCATATGGAAATTACTTTTGAACTCATTATAATATGAAGCGGAGATAGGTAGTGAATATGTATTAATGTATTGTGTAATCTAATGCACATGTAACCTGTACCCTAATATATATCAAGCTGAAAGCCACTGACGGTGCACACGTTTTTGAAGGAGCGATCCCCCTTGCACCCAGCGCCGTATTAAAACATCCCTACTCTATAACTACCGAGTTGTGGCGTCTTTTCCACGCCTCAGGGTCAACAAAACCTCTACCTTGGACTTCCGGTAGGTGAACTTTGTCCTATTCAGGACACGGAAACAGTTCTTAACAACAAAGGGGTCCAGGAAGGCTGGAAATACTTTAAGAAGGAAACCTTAAAGGTGCAGGAGCAGACTGTTCCTATGTGCCGAAAGATGAGCCGGCAGGGAAGAAGACCAGTTTGGCCAAACAGGGAGCTTTCACTGGAACTCCGGGGGGAAAAAGAGAGGTTATGACCTTTGGAAGAAGGGGCAGGCAAATCAGGAAGAGTATAAGGATGTTGTCAGGTCATGTCGAGAGAAAATTAGAAAGGTGAAAGCTCAGCTAGAACTCAACCTGGCCACTGCTGTGAAAGATAGTAAAAAATGTTTTTACAAATACATTAACAACAAAAAGAGAGCCAGGGAGAATCTTCATTCCTTACTGGATGCAGGGGGGAACATTGTCACCAAGGATGAGGAAAAGGCAGAGGTACTTAATGCCTTCTTTGCCCCTGTCTTACACTAAGACCAGTTATCCTCAGAACAACTGACTCCCTGAGCTGATAGACAAGGATGATGAGCAGAATAGCCCCCGTGTAATCCAGGAGGAGGTAGTTAGTGATCGGCTGAGCCACTGAGACTCACAAGTCTATGGGGCCAGATGGGATTCATCCAAGGGTACTGAGGGAGCTGGCGGAAGAGCTAGCTAGGCTGCTCTTCATCATTTGTCGTCAGTCCTGGCTAACTGGGGAGGTTCCAGACAACTGGAGGATCCAGGGAATTACAGGCCTATCAGCCTGACCTTGGTGCCCAGCAAGGTTAAGGAACAGATCACCTTGAGTGCAATCATACAGCACATACAGGACAACCAAGGGATCAGGCCCAGCCACCATGGGTTTAGGAAAGGCAGGTCCTGACTGACCAACCTGATCTCCTTTTATGACCAGGTGTAGTGGGTTGACCTTGGCTGGATGCCAGACACCCACCAAAGCCACTCTATCATTTCCCTCTGCAACTGGACAGGGGAGAGAAAATACAACAAAAGGTTCATGAGTTTAGATAAGGACTGGGAGACATCACTCACCAAATACCATCATGGGCAAAACACTCTGATTAGAGATATTAATTGAATTTATTACTAACAAAATGAGAGCAGGATAATGAGAAGTAAAATAAATCTTCAAAATACCTTCTCCCCACCTCTCCCTCCTTCCCAGCTCTACCTCCTCACCCCAGCAGTGCAGGGAGATGCAGAATAGGGGTTACAGTCAGTTCATCACATGCTGTTTCTGCTGCTGCTCAGGGAGAAGAGTCTTTCCCCTGCTCCAGCATGGAGTCCCTCCCACAGGAGACAGTGCTCCATGGACTTCTCCAAAGCAAGTCCATCCAATGGGCAACTGTTCTCCACAAACTGCTTCAATGGGGGTCACTTTTCAACAGAGGGCAGTCCTTCAGGCACAGCTTGCTCCAGCATGGGTCCTCCCCAGGGTCACAACTCCTACTGGGAAATCTGTTCCTCTGTGGGTACCTCTCTCCATGGGTCCACATGTCCCTGCCAGGAACATACTCCAGCATGGGCCTCCCATGGGGTCACAGCCTCCTCTCAGGCATCCACCTGCTCCAGCATGGGGCTCCTTCATGGGCAGCACATGGATCTCTGCCTCCCTGTGGTCCTCCATGGGCTACACCATGGGCTGCAGGGGAATCTCAGCTCCTGTGCCTGGAGCACCTCCTCCTCCTCCTTCTCCACTGACCTTGGTGTCTGCAGAGTTGTTCCTCTCACATATTCTCTCTCTGCTCTTCTCTGGATGCATTATATCTGCTGTTATGGATCAAATGGGAGCTTCAGACAAGCCCTGCCTTGGACTCAGATTTTTGGCAGGAACTTCAATTTAGGTGGCCTACACCTAAAATCTCTCCAGCCCACAGGTTTTGAAAAAACTGTCCTGGTTTAGAAGACAGGTGTCTGCCAAGGAAGGCGGGAAGCTTCATGGAATGGAAAATATGACACACTCCCTCCTTATTATTATAACTTTGAAATTAGGGGGCTTTCAGCCAAAGATATGGGCAAAGGAATAACCGATCTTTACTAGAATATATATATAAAACAAGGCAGACAAACAATAGCAACAGCAACAAAATGGGGGGGAACCCAATAACAGCCTTTAGCCACCTATCAAGCAATTTCCCCTTTGGTGTAGCTTTGACCACATTGGCAGAGGGCATCGTTGTCTCCTGTAGAGGCAGAGGGGCTGCAGTTACTCCCCTGTGGCTTCAGGGGGCGCTGTTGACTCCTGGCAAGGTGGCTGCTGCAGGGACTTAGAATCGGCAGATGGCACTAGCAGGCCCTGGTGAGGCAGGGAAAGTGCCATGTTTCCCCCTCAGCTGCAGGGGACACTTCGACGTGAGCTTGCCAACCTCTCCAGGTGGCAGTAGAGTCTTGGGTGAGGTGAAGAGAGGGGGGAAATTGCTCTGTTTGTAAACTCATGAGCAGCAGTTGGTCTCTGCAGTGGGCAGCAAACAGTGAAGGCAGGCACATTCGATCGACAGCAGTCAATCTCCATACCACCCACTGGCAGCTGGCAGAAATGGTGAAAAGAGGGCAGACCCAGGCATCAAGTTACAGCATAGCACTGTGATGGGAAAAACAGGCACCCACTCTCTGTAACACACACAACCGCTCTGCCCGGTCGCCGGGGAGAAGAGGGGGAAAAAAAGGGCCATCCCCCACCACCTCTCGAGGTATTACCTGCAACTCCCGAAACCCCCCTAACTCCCAGGCATGACTCCGAAATTCTCATTTCCCTTGGCTGAGTCATCACCATGGTATGTAACACTGCTTGGTCATGTCCTTTGTTTCTTAATTACCCCTATTTGTTTCCTGGACAACCCTTTCACCTCAGAGATCTTCCTTTCAGATGGGACAAAATTCCCTGAAAAAACCCAAACCCACGACTGAATGGCAGATCAGGTCTATTATAAAATGAGTTATTTATTGAATAGACAGGAAATAACAGGTGAAAGGCCTAAGAGTTACTACACAGTATTGAAAGGAATGAGAAGGAGGTGTCTTTACAAACAAACTATGGGCATGATGGTAGATAAGGTCAGAAACACGGAGGTGAAAGAAGCAATGGGGGGAACCATAAATTCCATAGGAATTTCATTAATTGACACAGACTGTTACTCACTCAAGACTGTGCTAAATCTCTGGATTTAGAGGAAAATCTGACTGGGGTAAAGCTCACAGCCCTTACAGGGCTGTGCTTTCCTTTGGTAGCTGGTGTTGATAACAGAGCAGTGTTTTGGGCTACTGCCAAGCAGTGCTGTCCCTGTGACATTCCTTCCCCCACTGAAGGGGATGGGGGTGGGCAAGATCCTGGGAGGGGACACCAGCAGGCCAGCTGACCCCAGTCAGCCAAAGGGTTATTCCACACCATATGACATCAGCTCAGATATATAAGGGAAGGAAGAGAGGAAGAGGAGGAGGCACTCAGGGCTGGTCCATGTTTGCCTCCAGGAACAACCATTACGCGTGCTGAAGCCCGGCTTCCCAGAAAGTGTCCGGACATCGCTACTGATGGGAAGTAGAGATTGATTGTTTTCCCCTCTGCTCTTGCGCGCGCAACTCTCGGCTTGCTTGTTCTAATTTTTCCCCACTGTAATAAAACTGCCTTTACTTACCCTGATAGTCTTTTTCAATATTATCCTCTCCCCTCTCCCAGTGGGAGAGGGAGTGATAGAGTGACTGAGTGGGTACCTGGCACCTGGCCGGGGTCAACCCACGACAGTCTCTTTTGGCGCCCGAACGTGTGGCGAGATAAAGGGAGTTTTATATATATATATACATATATTGCATGCTCTAGTAATTACCATTAGCAGATCTCAAGTAGTAAACTCCTGCGTGGCATACGGCCTTCGGCTGCCACACTGCTTATCTTTGTTTTGCTATGTTTGGGAACATGTTGAAACAAACAATGACTGTAAATGAATATAACTCCTTCTCTCTGCCCAGGGTGAATTTGAGTATGGATGATCTTTTACTGCAGGCTCCTGTGATTATTGCCAACCCTTACATAAGCTTCCTGATATTATTAATAATATTAGCCAACACTGTTGTTTGCTTATGGAATTCATGTAAATTGTCATCCCCCTGGTACAGAAGGAAACGGCCCTCGGGTGAGGAGCTGTTAAAATCTGCCCTGAGGTACCCCGTTCCTGGGTGGAAAGGTATATGGAGAGATTTGGGCAGGCTCCTAGGGCGGTTATCACCTCCCGTTGCCTGGGAGTTTACTCCTGAAGAGGTAAATAACCTTAATGAACTGGCCCGTTGGCTGACAGAAGGGTGCCTTGTTTACTCCCAGGAATGGGAGCAGCTTCTCGCCCTGTACTGGGGGCTGGCCTGGGCCTACCGGGCCTCTCTTCAGTATTATCAGAGGACTGTGGTTGAGGCAGGAACTCAAACTGTGTCTGAGGACACTATAGCTGAGACAGGGACACAAACTACAACTGTGGCTGAGGCAGGGATACAAACCATAACAACTATGTCTGAGATAGGAACCCAAACCACAACAACTACAGTAATTGCCCCAGTAGTGGAAAAAAAAAAATAATGGACAAGGCAAGTTTCAGGCTGATTAGAAAGAGAAGAAGAAGAAGAGGAAGAAGAGATGGGGCTAGATCAAGGGGCAGGTCCCTCAGCAAAGGAATCGAAGGGAGTGAGGCAGATTAAACAGGAGACCGAAGTTACTCGGTCCCTGACCCCATCCGAACTTCGAGACTTGCGAAAGGATTACAGCCGCCAGTCAGGTGAGAAGATCCCTGCATGGCTGCTGCAATGCTGGGATAATGGGGCCGATAGTCAGCAGTTAGAAGGTCATGAAGCCCAACAGTTGGGATCCCTTGCTAGGGATCGGGAAATTGAAAGAGGACTTGCAAAGGAAGGAGCAACTTGTAGCCTCTGGAGACGGCTTCTTTCAAGTGTGAAGGCAAGATATCCTTTTAAGGATGATCTTGTAAAGTCCCCAGGGAAGTGGACCAATGTGGATGAAGGTATCCAGTACTTGAGAGAATTAGCAGTGCTGGAAATTGTCTATAGTGATCTAAAGGATGATAGCGTCACCATAGATCCAGAGGATGTCTCTTGTACACTCGCCATGTGGAGGAAGGTGGTTCAAGGCACCCCTGCATCATATTCCAGCAGCTTGGTGGCACTTTATTAACCGCAAATGGATACATCAACTGTAGAGGTGGCGTCCGCCTGGCTCCGAAATGTAGAAGAAACTCTGGGTGCTCCCTCATCCCTGCGAGCCACCACCCCAACTTTTAGAGGCTGCCCAAGAGATCGCTCCTCTCCAACCCCAGTCAGAGGGAAGGGAATCCCCAAGAACAGGCCACGTAACGAGCTATGGTTTTTTCTGTGTGAGCATGGAGAGGACATGAGGAAATGGGATGGTGAACCCACCTCTAAGCTGAGCGCCTGGGTCCGAGAACTGAGGGGGAAGAGACCTGTTAAGAAGGGGCCACCCAAGAAGACTGTCAGTGTAGTTACCACAGAGAGACCAGAAGACAATCAGCAATTTCCCAGATATAAGAAAACTAAAACTGTTTCCTACAGTCCTGAGGAGGGAACTTCTGATTTGGCATCACAAAGGTCAGACAGTGAATACTCTGACCAGGAACAGGAATAGAGGGTCCCGGCCTCCGGCCAGGAGGAGGAAAGGGATGACCGGGTATACTGGACTGTGTGGATTCGATGGCCTGGCTCATCAGATCCACAGAAGTACAAAGCTTTAGTGGACACCGGTGCACAGTGTACACTGATGCCATCGAGGCACAAGCGTGCAGAAGCCATCTGGATCTCTGGAGTGACAGGGGGATGCCAAGAGTTGTCGGTAGTAAAAGCAGAGGTAAGCTTAACAGGGGACAGATGGCAAAGGCACCCCATTGTGACTGGCCCAGAGGCCCCTTGTATCCTTGGCATCGACTACCTCAGGAGAGGGTATTTTAAGGATCCAAAGGGTTATCGATGGGCCTTTGGAATAGCTGAGGTGAATACAGAGAAGATCAAACAGTTATCCACCCTGCCTGGTCTCTCAGAAGATCCCTTCATCGTAGGATTGCTGCAGGTGGAAGATCAACAAGGACCGATTGCTACCAGGACAGTGCACCGGAGGCAGTATCGAACCGACCGGGACTCCGTGACTCCTATCCATGAACTGATCTGTCGACTGGAGAGCCAAAGAGTTATCAGCAGGACCCGCTCACCCTTCAACAGCCCCATATGGCCTGTGCGGAAGTCAAATGGCGAATGGCAGCTGACAGTGGACTATCGGGGCCTGAATGAAGTCACACCACCTCTAAGTGTTGCCATACCAGACATGTTGGACCTCCAGTATGAGCTAGAGTCAAAAGCAGCCAAATGGTATGCCATGATTGACATAGCTAATGCATTTTTCTCAATCCCTCTGGTGGCAGAGTACAGGTCACAATTTGCTTTCACTTGGAGGGGTGTCCAGTACACCCGGAACCGACTGCCCCAGGGGTGGAGACACAGCCCCACCATCTGCCATGGCCTGATCCAGGCTGCCCTGGAACAGGGTGGAGTTCCGGAACACCTGCAATATATTGATGATATCATTGTGTGGGGTAATACAGCAGGAGAAGTTTTTCCGAAAGGGAAGAAAACAATCCAAATCCTTTTGAAAGCTGGTCTTGCCATAAAAAAAAGTAAGGTGAAGGGACCTGCACAGGAAATCCAGTTTCTAGGAATAAAATGGCAGGATGTGCTCCATCATGTGCCTACAGAGGTGGTTGACAAAATTGCCAATATGTCTCCACCAGTCAATAAGAAAGAAACACAAGCTTTCCTAGGCCTTGTAGGATTCTGGAGAATGCACATTCGAGGCTATAGTCAACTTGTGGGCCCCCTCTATCGAGTGACCCGGAAGAAGAATGACTTCAAGTGGGGCCCTGGGCAGAAACAGGCCTTTGAGCAAATCAAACAAGAAATAGCTCGTGCGGTGGCTCTTGGGCCTGTTTGGACAGGACCAGATGTGCAAAATATACTCTACACTGCAGCTGGGGAGCAGGGCCTCACCTGGAGCCTCTGGCAGAGGACCGCAGGAGAAACCCGAGGTCGGCCATTAGGATTCTGGAGCAGGAGTTATTGAGGATCAGAAGCCCACTATACTCCAACTGAAAAAGAAATACTAGCGGCTTATGAGGGGGTTCGAGCAGCCGCAGAAGTTGCTGGGACAGAAGCATGTCTCCTCTTGGCCCCAGGATTGCCCGTCCTACACTGGATATTCAAAGGAAACATTCCCTCCATGCATCAGGCAACCAGTGCTATATGGAGTAAGTGGGTGGCCTTAATTACACAACAAGCCCAAATGGGAAAACCCAACTTTCCAGGAATCCTAGAAGAGATTTTGAGTTGGCCAGAAGCCAGAGATTTTGGAGCACTGTCTGAGAAGGTGACTCGTGCCCAAGAAGCACCACCATATAACGAGTTACCAGAAAACAAAAGAAAATATGCTTTATTTACTGATGGATCCTGTCGAGTGACAGGAAACCATCGGAAGTGGAAAGCTGCTGTGTGGAATCACACACGACAAGTCATTGAGACTGCTGAAGGGGAAGGTGAATCAAGCCAGTTTGCAGAGGTGAAAGCCATCCAACTAGCCCTAGAGATTGCTGAGAGAGAAAAGTGGCCCATACTCTATCTCTATACCAACTCCTGGATGGTGGCTAATGCCCTATGGGGATGGCTGCAGCAGTGGAAGAAAACCAACTGGCAGCGCAGGGGAAAACCCATCTGGGCTGCTGCATTATGGCAAGACATTGCTGCACAGATAGAAAACATGACTGTGAAAGTACGCCATGTAGATGCCCATGTGCCCATAAGTCGTGCCACTGAGGAGCATCAAAACAATGAACGGGTAGATAAGGCCACCAAAATTGGAATAGCTCAGGTGGACCTAGATTGGGAGAGAAAGGGTGAGCTATTTATCGCCCAATGGGCCCACGAAACATCAGGGCATCTTGGAAGGGATGCAACATACAGATGGGCTCATGATCAAAGGGTGGATCTGACCATGGAGGCCATCACACAGGTTATTCATCAGTGTGAAACATGCGCTGCCATCAAGCGAGCCACACAAGTGAAGCCTCTTTGGAGTGGAGGGCGGTGGCTGGGATTCCAGTATGGCGAAGCCTGGCAAATTGATTACATTGGGCCATTGCCACGGACACGCCAAGGCAAGAGTTACATCCTCACCATGGTGGAGGCCACAACTGGCTGGCTGGAAACGTACCCAGTAAACCACGCCACGGCTCGGAACACAATTTCAGGTCTTGAAAGACACATTTTGTGGCGACATGGAACCCCAGATAGAATTGAGTCAGACAATGGGACTCATTTTCGAAATAATCTTATTAACTCCTGGGCAAAGGGGCATGGCATTAAGTGGATATATCATATTCCTTATCACCCACAGGCCTCTGGGAAGATTGAAAGATATAACGGACTGTTAAAAACTATGCTACGGGCACTAGGTAATGGGACATGGAAGCATTGGGATGTGAATTTGGCAGAAGCCACTTGGCTAGTCAATACTAGAGGATCTGTTCACCGCCCTGGTCCCGCCCAAACTAAACCCTTAGACACTGTGGAGGTGTCAGAGACTGAAAATAGTTCATGCCTCAAATATTGATATAAAGTTTTGATCAGAGAAGCCTCCCTGAAGATACCTGACTGGGACCTTGAACTGAGTCAAACTGCTGAGATTAGAGAAAGGGAAAAGCCTATTGTTCAATCATCTCAGTCTGAGGGAAAGGAATGCGTCCACAGAGGCTGAAGCCACCAGCTGTACTGAGAATCATTTCTGACTGAGTTTAGGGTGGGGGCAAAGCACAGCTCACAGAAGCCAAGTTTGCACAGTCTTACCCCCCAGCTGAAGGGGGGAGGAGGATGGCGTAACCTCTGGTCAGAGGCAATACACACTCATCCTCCATTACACAAACTGGCCCAGCTGTGGAGCCCCCCCAACCCCACAAGCCACATCCATGGGACTCTCACGTGAGAGGCAGCTGAGGGGGAGTCACAATCTATCACAGACCCCCCAAAGTGCTCCCCAGGCGCCTTGCACCACAGGAGTGCACGTGATGCAAGCCGAGTCTGCTGCTAGAGGCTGCCCCCTCCCCTGGGGGGACATGCCTGGACATTTCCACCTGGCCTGAGTGTATATTAACCCATGGCATTCTGTGCTTTCGGGGGACTTCCACCACCGAGACCAGCTGAAGAGGACATCAGGACACCAGTGGGACCCACGGAGTGGTGATACTTCTTTGTCCCTGTCCCTCTCTGTCCCCCCCATCTTTCTCCCTACTCCCCCTTTTCTCTCTTCTCTCTCTCTCTGTCTCATATTTACTATCAAATAAAACTCATACTATTGATTGGCATATGGTCTCGCTTGTACCTTAATTCGGGCAGAGGTATCTCTAAAGAACTTTAATAATGAGATCATAACAGGAGGGAGACAAGGTTCCTGCACTACACATAGGAAAGTGGCTGGGGAAGTCAGTGTGGGTTGCGTCCCCCATGGGGAAGGGCAAACCCATTCGTGGGATTGTCTTTGCCCAAGGACCTGGGTGCACTTGGTGGGTAATGCGGGAGGATGGGGAGACACAGTGTGTACCCCAAGGTGATTTAACCTTGGGGTAAGAATAATGCATGTTGGAAGTTGTATGTTGCAGGATGTAAGTAGCAGAAGGGACATGAGCTGACGAAGAACGAATTTCAGCAAGGAGCAAGAAAAAGGCCACAATGAACAGGGATGGTGCCAGTCCTCGACAATCAAGTTTACTATTCCTCCTGCCCTGACCCCCCACTCTGCTGGAAATGGAGACCACGTGGAAGGATGCGAGAGGACAGGAGATAGTAGTTAATGTGATGGGGATGGTTTAAGGATGTAGCTTAAACTGCATGTGTGAGTAGGAAAGGATTTCTGAGCACGATGCAAATGGTATGGAATAAGGGGTGGAAATTGTATTGGGTCTGACTGGGGTAAAGCTCACAGGCCTTACACTGCTGTACTTGCTTTGGTAGCTGGCGTTGATAACAGAGCAGTGTTTTGGCTACTGCCAAGCAGTGCTGTCCCTGTGACATTCCTTCCCCCACTGAAGGGGATGGGGGGGGCAAGATCCTGGGAGGGGACACCAGCAGGCCAGCTGACCCCAGTCAGCCAAAGGGATATTCTATACCATATGACATCAGCCCAGATATATGAGGGAAGGAAGAGAGGAGGAGGCACTCAGGGCTGGTCCATGTTTGCCTTCTTGAACAACCGTCACGGATGCTGAAGCCCTGCTTCCCAGAAAGTGTCCGGACATCGCTGCTGATGGGAAGTAGAGATTGATTGTTTTTCCCTCTGCTCTTGCGCGCACAACTCTCAGCTTGCTTGTTCTATTTTTCCCCACTGTAATAAAACTGCCTTTTCTTACCCTGATAGTCTTTTTCAATATTATCCTCTCCCCTCTCCCAGTGGGAGATGGAGTGATAGAGTGACTGAGTGGGTACCTGGCACCTACCCGGGGTCAACCCACAACACAGAGACACAAGGAAAATGAAAAAGGGGGGGTACACATTAGAAGGGGGTCTTAGGTGTTAGGTGATTCGGGAAGTCTGTACCTCTCAAGTACCTCAGCCAATGGGGAAAGAGAGAGGGAAATGCGGCTGGGAAATTAGGATAAAAAGGAGGCTGCGTCTTCTAAAAATCTGAGACCCCAAGGGAAATGCCCATGACCTCTCCCTTTATTCGAATAAAGAACAGGACTCCTCTGTCTCCTTTTTGGGCATAAACCTCTGGTGTTTGTGGATTGATTTTCTTAGCAGTATAAACCAAAAGAACCACTATATCATATAAAACAGTGCACAATATCCAGGTACCTATAGTAAAGCTAGCAAAGAAATAGCATTGATTAGGAGTCAAATGTAACTTAGCACCAAAATGACAATAATGTGCACAGAGTCCTTTCGCTCAGCCTCAAGAGAAGTAACCATAAAGCATGTGTCCCAAACTCTGGGGAGAAAGCCCCACGCTTTTCCGGGGAATGTGCAGAAGATTTCTGCTTTGTAAAAGTTTGGTGTAGCTTTTATAGTTTGTAAAGTGAAAATGTCTGTCAGTCATAAATTCCAGCTTATCTTTCCAGATCTCAATTCCACAGCAAGATGTTTACTGTCAGCTGAAAGCATTACTCCCATGGTACCAAAATAACTCATTACAGGACAAGCTGTCCTGACTGAGTTATTTCACCAAAGCTCATGTGAAACTCACATAAAGGGCGAGATGCCCTGAGTTATTTCACCAGCTAACAAGCAACAGATAAGCTCTTGTGGGGGCAAGATGCCCTGCTACATCTGTGCATTTTTTTTCCTCTTAAATGTTATCACAGTCATTACTATAATTTCTGATTGGCCCTGCCTTGGCCAGCAGCAGGTCCTTCTTGGAGCCACATGGTATTGGCTTTGCCAGATATGGAGGAAGTTTCTAGTGTTAGAAATAATATAACTTTTCAAATTTTTAAATTTTATTTCTCTAGTCAGGCTTGGTTTGCCTTTGTCTTGGGGAAAGGAATTTTAAGTGTTTTTTAGAGGAATGCTGTGATGCCTTACGAAAGGCTGACCTGAAACAGAAGCTGGACAGAGTTAAAAGAATAAAAGAAGTATTTATTAAAACAAGGTACACTTCGGGCAATGCAAGAGTCTCACAGAGACTACACCCAAAATGGACACCTAGCACATGTTTTTTGGAGAGATATACCTTTGGTCCATCTGCATATCAGAAACCCATTGTCCAATTACAGCTTCAGGTCTTGAAGTCCCATCCCTAGTTTGACCCCTTTGTCTCTTTGCTGCTGTCCATGGTTGTTTACATTCTGGGCTTTTGGAGAAACAGTATGTCCTTGAAACTCAGGCTTAGAGAGAAATTGTTTCATCTAAATAACACTAGCAGAACACTAGATGACAGTTTATGGAGTCTTAGAGTCATACACTAGAGCAGTCTTGATCTTGAAAATACAGAAGTTAAAACCTAAGGCATGAATGTGACCATCGCAAAGCCCGAGAGGCAGATTAACCCTCTTCGTGCCTGGATGAAATCTACAGGCATCTATCTTCCCTTGCACAGAGAGAGAAAAAGAGTGAGGACACCTACAGAAATACAACACAGAGACTCTAAAGTCAAGGAAGAAAGCAAAGCCGACGCTTAGAGGGAAGAGCATGAGGAGTGCTTAGTGTGAAGCTGAAATTTTTTTTCAAAGCCATGGCTGAGACTAAGCTAATTCCTAATAACATATTGAGGTAATGTGGGAGGTGATGTTCTAACTGCAGCCAGTGAAACAAGGCACCTGTGTAGAGATAAGTAGATACTGAAGTAATTGTGGCCTGATGAGAAGCTTGAACAGAGACGGAGAAAATACTGTAGTACAGTCCTTTGTCCCGGAGAATAGTAAAAAGACACTTGTGTTGCCAGTAACAGAAGAAGGGGATTTCTTTGCTGCTACAATAGAACAGCTCATCTTTAAGAGTATACCCCCATAAACCACAGTAGCCCACCATAGCAGCTGTGGGAAGGCTACTAGCGTGGAAAAGACTTCCACATCAAGCAGATTTCTTCTTCCTGGGCGGCTGCTTGTTGTGAGGCTAGAGACATGAGAAAACTACATTTCTTGCAAAAAAGTCCATGGCAAAGCAAAAGAAAACTTCTCTCCCTAAATGAACTGAGAAAATACTATTTTAGAGGTGGTAAACTGACTGAAAGTCAAAGTGTTGTCTTTTTGTGTTGTCAGGGGAAAAGAAATAGAGAGGTGGGGGGGGGGGAGTGAGGAGGAGAGGTGTTCTGAAGGTTTTGTTCTGGTTCTATTTTGGTTTTTTTTCTTTCTTTTTAAGTCTGTTAATAAACTTTGTTTATATTCTTTAAGTTTGAGCCTGCTTTGCCTACTCCTAATCTTTATCTCACAGCAAAATTGGATAAATTCTGGTAAGTGTGCTGGCATTTGGCCAGAAACTCGGATGGGTGAACTCAAACCACTACAGAGACGTGCAGGAAGGTTCACATGGAAGAGAGAAGAGAGGGAGAGAAAGGAGAGGAACAGACAAAGGAGGCAATGGGATCAGCAGAAAGCAAGGAAATAACCCAGAAAAGTCTGCTGGGATTTGTGTTGGCAAATTGGAAAGAACTAGGAGGAATCCCTGGAGTGGCTATGAAAAAGAGCACCTTAATTAATACTGTAACCAGTGGTGGCCACTGTACAAATTAGATGATGGTGAAAAGTGGCCAGAAAATGGGACTTTAAACTATAACACCCTACTGCAAATAATGTTATTTTTAAGGACGGAGAACAAATGGGATGAGACCTCTTACTTGGACTGTTTTTTTCCTCTGAGACGTAAACCAGAATGGCGGAAACAGTGTGGCATCAATTTGGCACCACAGGACTCCATGGTCCTTCTTTTAGAAAAGGAGGCAAAAGAGAAAAGCCGCATGAAGAGGTGTTGCTCATCATGCAGTATAGGGCAAAGGTGTTTCAACTCAAAGCTGAGGGAGACCAGGATCCCTTAGACACCCAGGAGTTAATGAAGTGCAGTGGTGACATCCTAACATCAGAGACAATATCCCCAGCATCCCCAAGATCCCCGGAGGATAGTGGGGACGAAGGGACAAGTGAAGCCAGCTCAGGAATATCATCCAGAACTAGGAGCAAGGCCCCTGTAGAGAAGAAACTTACAGCACCGCTCAGACAAGTGGTAGGGCCAGATGGAGAAGTAACAAAAGTTAAAGCACCATTTACAGCTTTGAATTTAGATACCCGGAGGGAGGCAGCCAGAATGTATAGAGAAGACTCTGAGAATGTAACAAAGAAGTTTGAATTAGTTGTTAGAAATCAGGATGTTGATTGGGAGGATATAGATTTAATGCTATCAGAATTAACTGAAACAGAAAAAGCAGCTGTAGTATCCATGGCAAGAACATGTGCAGGGACAGATAGCTACAGGAATGTTACATGGGAATGTAGATAACATTTTTCCTACTTCAAATCCTCAGTGGGACGCAAATGACACACAAACATATCCGTTTTTGGTTAGATACAGGAAATTAGTGCACTGGGGACTGCTAAATGCTATACTCAAATCACTGCACAAAATTCTGTAGTGTAGTGGTTATCACGTTCGCCTCACACATGAAAGGTCCCCAGTTTGAAACCGGGCAGAAACACCAATTACGTGTAGTGGTTTGAGTTCGCCAATCTGAGCTTCTGGCCAAACACCAGCACACTTACCAGAATTTTCCTGTGAGATAAGGATTAGGAGTAGGCAAAGCAGGCTCAAACTTAAAGAATATAAACAAAGTTTATTAACAGACTTAAAAAGAAAGAAAAAAACCAAACTAGAACCAGAACAAAACCTTCAGAACACCTCTCCTCCTCACTCCCCCCCCCACCTCTCTATTTCTTTTCCCCTGACAACACAAAAAGACAACACTTTAACTTTCAGTCAGTTTACCACCTCTAAAATAGTCTTTTCTCAGTTCATTTAGGGAGAGAAGTTTTCTCTTGATTGCTATGGAAGTTTTTCCATAAGAAATAAAGTCCTCTCCTGGTTTTTCAGCCTCATAACAAGCAGCCGCCTGGGAGGAAGAAATCTGCTTGTACTGTAGAAGTCCTTCCCATGCTAGTAGCCTTCCCACAGCTGCTATGGTGGGCTATTGTGGTTTATGGGGGTATACTCTTAAAGATGAGCTGTTCTATTGTAGCAGCAAAGAAATCCCCTTCTTCTGTTACTGGTAACACAATTTCTCCTCCACCATCCTGGGGGTGAGGGACTGGACTACAGCTTCTTTATTTCTGTTGAAGCTTCTCATCAGGCCACAATTACTTCAGTATCTACTTATCTCTACACAGGTGCCTTGTTTCACTGGCTGCAGTTAGAACATCACCTCCCCCATTACCTCAATATATTACAAGGAATTAGCTTAGTCCACCACCATAGTCTCACAAGAGAAGTTTCAGCCTCAAAGTTAGGGCACTCCTCATCTCCTACCTCTCTGAGCATTAACTCTGCTTCCTTCACTGGCTTTAGAGTCTCTATGCTGTGTTTCTGTAGGTGTCTTCACTCTTTCTCTGTGCAGGGGAGGATGGATTAGCCGACTAAAACAAGGGATCAAACATGGCACAAATATTATTCCCGCTACTAAGCACAGTATGAAAAATATCATTTTCTTCCACCATGCTCCTTCGAATAAATGGTCCCACCATGATGCTTGTAAAATAGAATTCCATTTCTGGACTGGGACATGAGCTACTTTTTTGATTTCTGCTGCAAGCCCCCTAATAGTCTCACCATAGTCATTTATTTCAATGCAGCATTCAGATTCATTGAATTTCCCACAGGCTCCCCCTTCCTCTGCTAACAAATAGTCTAGGGCAATTCTGTTTTGATATACGAGTGCTCGCATTTGAGAGTGTTGTTTTGCCAGGAGTTCCAGTGCATCTGAGGTGTGATTTGATACTATCTCTACCACAGCTTGGAGCCTAATTAACCTGTTAAGCAAATACACTGGGGTCTGATATCCATAGCTTCCATCCTGGGCCTATGTGGCAGCACCATAGTATTCTATGATCCTTTCTGCAGGCCACTCCGCTTCTCCCCATTTTTGATTACCCCCGGCCATAGGTAGCTCTTTGTTGATTTCTCTTTTTTTCCTGTTTAAGGTTTCATACAGAGGTGCCCCTAGGAGACTGCTTCCTGATTTTGGGAGCGCAAAAAATGAGGGCCGAATCATGACCAAAGTACATGAACCTCTCCATTTACGGGGCAATTCACCATATGCCTTTTTACCACATATCCAGTATATGCCATTTGGGGCTTTCCAATTTATCTTCAGATTTTCCGGTTCCTGCCAATATCTCCTTAGATTTTTGTAGCGTTCCCTGCTTCGGGAAGGCACCCTGGTACCGGCGGCGGAGCACTAGCGCTACCCTAGGAAGTTGTTCGCGATCGGGAAGACTTCCTTGGAGTGCCGACTGTGGGCACAGCTAGTCCGCGTTTCAGTCTGAGGAGATGTTGCCCTCGGAGCGTGGTGAGACCGCAAAGAACTTCCAGAGAAGGAGGTCTCTTGGTATGTGATTTCGGTAGGTTTATTGCCTCCAAAGGGAGCACATGGACCAAGAGCCCAGAACAGCTTATTACATCGGTATTTAAGGGAGGAACAACACCCAATAAGCTGAGGGCAGAGGGGCAATACAGGGGAGGGGCTGGGGTACATGATCAAATGGGGTTTAGGGAGGGGAGGGGAAAAGAGAGAACAACGAATGAACAATGGAGTGACAGGGAATTTCCCTGAGGGGGGAAACATAACAGACAAATCAAGGGACCAATAACAGGAACTTGGGGTTCGTGGCTTGGTGGTCTAAACCACTGCCTCTGGGAGCTTCGGGGGGAAACTCTCTGTCCGTGGAACATGCCACCGGAAGTCCTCTTCCTTCCTGGTTCCGAACCACCACAACATCTCCCCCTGTCTTTTTACTTAAAGAAAGTGACTTGTTAGCACAATGAAGATAATAACTAAAATCCAAAGCAAAGTCTTGAAAATCTGCAAATAAACAAACAAACATTGTTAAAGCATTGTCTCTCTACAGGACTGGGAATGATTGGGGTACGGGAGGTACATGGGGCAGGTTTAGGGAGAGTGTAAGGGGAAGGTATCAAAAAGAAGGGTCTCGGTGAGGATGAAAGGATCTGGCTGCTCGGAGGGGAGACTCTCACGAGCTGGGTATAAGTAGTAAATCTGAAAGTCTCTTCTTTGTACATAATTGATCTCCTCTTGTTCTCCCTCATCTTCTTGATCACTGTCGGAGTCTGGAGTTTTCTTTCTCCTTCTCTTCCATGCTGATCTCTGTGGAGCAGCGTCTGTTGGTCGAGTCGTCTGGGTCAGTTCTGGTGGGTGTTCTCGGCATGGCTTGATGTCTCGGTGTCTTATGTTACAATGGTATGTATTCTATCACTATCTTCGTGAGATGTTAGGGGCTGGGCGTGGCAGTGTTCCTGATGGCTGCAGAATGGTGTGCTAATGGGCCAGTCGTTAGGGCCAGATGGGCATTTCACTCACCCCAAACATAGTGCAGATAGTGACTCATCATCCCATTGTGAGATGTCCAGCCCAAGGGGAGGAGCCATGATATCCCGATCTGCATATAAACTCAGATCTGAAGCACCATAGGCAGCTTTTTTCACAAGATTCCCAGAGGAAGACCAGACCCCTCTACACCACCACTGGACCTTCAGAAGAGAACTACACCTTTCACAGGATCATTGCTTCAACAGAAGCGCATCTATCACTCCCAGAGGACTGCAACCACCTTCTAAGTGGACTACTACCAACACCCTGACCAACAGAGTGTCAGGTTGTATTCTGACTCTGTCAGTGGTTTCTTTTTTTTTTTTTTGTATTACTACATTTTTTTCCTATTAAATTGTAGTTCTGACTTTGAGCCTCTCACTGATTTGTTTTTCAAACTACCACATTTTTTGGCGCCCAAACGTTAGGCCAGGCCCTGAAGAAAGTCAGAATTACAATTTTTTGTTCTAGAAGCCACCTATTCACCATGATACTCAACATACTTACATGTGTCCTGTACCTTGCTCTGTATATATTTCCGCAGACAAGGAATTACCTGCCTGTGGTAATGCTCCTGTGTAGGCCAGGGTATCGTATAAAAATTGCTTTATTAGTTTACTATGTCTATTGCATGATAACCTCCGAGGCAATGAACACCATTCGGAATATATACTCAATTTTGTTTGCTTGTCCTAGTGTGGGCTGTTACATCTGGAGCCTCCTCAACAATCACACCCAGCCCCTAGGGGAAAGAGTAGACAGTGGTTTCTTTCAGCCTTTCAGACCTGACACAACAGTTTTTGAAAATATTGAGTTCCCTTTGGATGTCAAAGATGGTATAATCTTGCTGTCAGTTCTGTTTTCTTTTCTCTCTATGACATGCACTGTGTACACCATGCTTAGAGTCAGAACAATGCTCGATGCTGCACAGTATCCTCAGGATGAGGACAAGAAAAGCAGCAGAACAACAGGCACCGTATCTAAACAAACTGTCATAGAAGAAAAAGAGACAGAAAGAAACTACAGTCTCCACACAAGCCATCACCAAGCCAGAGCAGCCTAAGCCAGTAGCAGTTGCCCCCCTTCAGAAAAAGAAAACCAAGAGCAAATCAGCCCACACAGCGACCGATGAGGAGGAGGCTGGACCTTCGCACCAAGCAGAAGAGACAGAGCCAGAGATCATCACTCGCTCTTTATCCCTGGGTGAGTTGCGTGACCTACGGAGGGAGTTCACCCGCCAGACAAATGAATCCATCCTGACCTGGCTTCTTCGCATCTGGGATGCTGCAGCCAATGACACCATGCTAGATAGAAGTGAGGCCAGGCAACTTAGATCCCTGACCCAGGATGTGGTCATTGACCAGGGGATCGGGAAAACCCAAGAAACTCTCAGCCTCTGGCGGCGACTGCTCACAAGTGTAAGAGACAGATACCTTTGTAAAGAAGACCTCCAGGTGCACCAAGGAAAATGGAGCACAATGGAACAAGGTATCCGATGCCTCAGAGAACTGGCCGTGCTGGAGATCATTTTCTCAGAAGATGAGAGATTCCCTAAGAACCCAGATGATGTCCAATGCACGTCACAGATGTGGCTGAGATTCGCACGGCTCGGACCAGAGATATACTCCCGTTACCTAGCAACACTGCAATGGAGAGAAAGAGCGGACAAGGTGGGAGTACTGGTCAACAAACTAAGAATTTATGAGGACACTGTCACTGCCCCATTTCGCACCCATGTCTCATCTGTGGAAACACAGCTGGCTGAGCACGTCCGGAACTTGGAAGAGAAACTCAGAAAGGAGCTGAAGCAAGAAATTCACCACATCTCACCAGAATCAACAAGGATCTCTGCTATTAAGAGCCAACATTCTCCAGCCAGAGAGTGAAGATACACTCCACGAGGTAACCTCTGGTTTTTCCTTCAGGAGCATGGAGAAGACATGAGAAAGTGGGACAGAAAACCCACCTCTTCCTTAGCAGCCCGAGTACGTGAACTGAAAAGAGGAAGAGCTATCACAAGAAGCCCATCTAGAGTCAACGCTGCTCCAGTCTCTTGTGGACAGAACTCAGAACAGTATAGGAATGATGATATGACCGATCCTCTTGAAGGGACCTCAAGAACATATTTACAGGAAGAGAGAAACGTGTACCATGATCAGGAATAGAGGGGCCCTGCCTCTAGCCAGGTAGAGAAAAAGGACAACCTGATCTATTAGACTGTGTAGATCCGATGGCCTGGCACATCTGACCCACAAAGATACACGGCTTTGGGTGACACCGGCGCTCAATGTACCCTGATGCCATCAAGGTATGTGGGAACAGAATCTATTTCTATTTCTGGGGTGACAGGAGGATCCCAGAAGCTGACTGTATTGGAAGCTGAAGTGAGTTTAACTGGGAATGAGTGGCAGAAACACCCCATCGTGACTGGCCCAGAGGCCCCATGCATCCTGGACATAGACTATCTTAGAAATGGGTATTTCAAAGACCCAAAAAGACATCATTGGGCTTTCGGAATAGCCGCAGTAGAAACAGAAGACATCCAACAGCTAAATACCTTGGCTGGTCTCTCAGATGACCCCTCTGCTGTGGGACTGCTAGAAGTTGAAGAACAGCAGGTACCAATCGCCACGGCGACAGTGCACCGACGGCAGTACCGCACTGACAGAGACTCTGTGGTTCCCATCCACGAGATGATTCGTAAACTGGAGAGCCAAGGGGTGGTCAGCAAAGCTCATTCACCCTTTAACAGCCCTATATGGCCAGTGCATAATCCAGTAGAAAATGGAGACTAACAGTGGATTATCGTGGCCTGAATAAGGTCACACCACCACTGAGTGCTGCTGTGCCAGACATGTTGGAACTTCAGTATGAACTGAAATCCAAGGCAGCAAAGTAATACGCGACCATCGATATTGCCAATGCCTTTTTCTCCATCCCTCTGGCAGCAGAGTGCGAGCCTCAGTTTGCTTTCACCTGGAGAAGAGTGCAGTACACCTAGAACAGACTCCCCCAGGGGTGGAAGCACAGCCCCACCATCTGCCATGGCCTGATCCAGGCTGCACTGGAAAAGGGTGAGGTGCCAGAACATTTACAGTACATCGACGACATCATCGTATAGGAGAACACAGCAGAGGAAGTCTTTGAGAAAGGAAAGAAGATCATCCAGATTCTCCTAAGAGCTGGTTTTGCCATCAAGTGAAGTAAGGTTAAAAGACCCACTCAAGAAATCCAGTTCTTAGGAGTCAAGTGGCAAGATGGACGTCGCCAGATCCCGACAGAAGTAGTCAACAAGATCACTGCTATGTCCCCACCTACAAACAAGAAAGAAACCCAGGCTTTTCTAGGAGCTGTCGGGTTTTGGAGAATGCATATCCCGAAATACAGCACAATTGTAAGCCCTCTTTACCTCGTGACACAAAAAAAAAATTATTTCCAGTGGAGCCCTGAGCAACAACAAGCATTTGAACAAATTAAGCAAGAGATTGCCCATGCAGTAGCCCTTGGGCCAGTCAGAACAGGACAGGATGTGAAAAATGTGCTCTACACTGCGGCCGGGGAGAATGGTCCATCCTGGAGCCTGTGGCAGAAGAGACCTGAAGAGGCTCGAGGACGACCACTTGGGTTCTGGAGTCGGGGATACAAAGGATCTGAGGCCAGCTATACCCCAACCGAGAAAGAGATTCTTGCGGCTTATGAAGGAGTTCGAGCTGCCTCGGAAGTAATTGGCACCGAAGCACAGCTGCGTCTGGCACCCCGACTACCAGTGCTAGGTTAGATGTTCAAGAGAAGGGTTCCTTCCACACATCATCCCACCGACGCCACGTAGAGCAAGTAGATTGCGCTGATCACACAGCGAGCCCAGATAGGAAACCCAAATAGCCCTGGGATTCTGGAAATTATAACAAACTGGCCTGAAAGTGAGACTTTTGGATTATCTTCTGAAGAAGAAGAGGGGCAAGTGACACGTGCTGAGGAAGCCCCACCATATAACGAGCTACCGGAGAGTGAAAGACAATATGCCCTCTTCACTGATAGTTCCTGCCGAATTGTAGGTGCTAACCAGAAGTGGAAAGCTGCTGTATGGAGCCCCACACGACGAGTTACACAAGCTACTGAAAGAGAAGGTAGATCGAGTCAGGTCGCAGAGCTTAAAGCCGTCCAGCTGGCTTTAGATATTGCTGAGCGAAAGAAGTGGCCTCGGCTCTATCTCTATACTGACTCCTAGATGGTAGCTAACGCTTTGTAGAGTTGGTTGAATCGCTAGAGAAAAGCCAACTGGCAGCGCAGAGGGAAACCCATCTGGGCCGCTGAGATTTGGCAGGACATCGCTACCCGTGTAGAGAGGCTGACTGTGAAAGTTCGACACGTAGATGCACACGTACCCAAGAGTCGGGCCAATAAAGAGCATCGTAACAACGAGCAGGTAGACCGAGCTGCCAGACTGAGAGTATCACAGGTAGATCTAGACTGGCAGCACAAGGGAGAATTATTTCTAGCTCGTTGGGCCCATGATGCCTCTGGACATCAGGGACGAGATGCAACGTACCGATAGGCTCGTGACCGAGGGGTAGACTTGACCATGGACAGCATCTCACAGGTCATCCATGGCTGCAAGACCTGCACTATGATCAAGCAAGCCAAGCGAGTGAAGCCTCTGTGGTACGGTGGACGATGGTCGAAGTATAGGTATAAGGAAGCCTGGCAAATTGACTACATCACCCTTCCCCAAACCCGCCAAGGCAAGCGCTACGTGCTGACCATGTTAGAAGCAACCACTAGATAGTTGGAGACCTACGCTGTGCCTCATGCTACTGCCCGAAACACCATCTTAAGCCTAGAAAAGCAAGTCTTGCAGAGACATGGCACCCCTGAGAAAATTGAGTCGGACAATGAGACCCATTTCAAGAATGGCCTTATAAACAGCTGGGCCAGAGAACATGGCATCGAGTGGATATATCATATCCCTTATCATGCACCAGCTGCCGGGAAAGTTGAACAGTGCAACGGACTACTTAAGACCACCCTGAAGGCACTTGGCAGGGGGACCTTCAAAAATTGGGAAATGAACTTAGCAAAGGCCACCTGGATGGTCAACACACGAGGCTCCATCAATCGAGCTAGTCCTGCCCAGTCTGAACCCTTGCACACAGTAGATAGAAATAGAGTCCCTGTGGTACACATGAGAAGTATTTTAAGAAAGACTGTTTAGATTAGTTGTAGAAATATTTCTACACGATTTCTGCCGCTGGGGTTCCTCCGAACCACCTGCCGATGGTTGCTCCTATCTCGCCTGGTTTACCCCGAACGTCCTAACCGGATGGTGGACGGACAGGAGAGACACGCAGCCTCGCCAGGGAATAGGAGCGTTGGTGGGTCGCAGGTTATTCCTCGAGTCACAGAAGGACCGCGGAGAAAAGAGAGCGACTCTTTGACTGGGTAGCAGAGGAAGGTTTAATGTCTCTGAATCCCGGGGCCAAAAAGCCCCGAGCTAGCTCGTGCAACGGCTTATAACGGAACTGATCAACCAATTACAAAAGGGTACTGGGGAGGAGTTAGGGAGAGGCTGGGGAGGTACAACCAACAGGATAGGAGCAGGAGAGGAGTCAGGGGTACACAGCGAATCATATCTAAGAGAATTATGAACTTTCCAGAATAAGGGGAATATCTAAACTTGGATTGATAACTCACTGAACGACTAACAACATATTGGAAGGAACTCGGGGGAGTGGTCCAGCTCAGGGCTAGACCACGGTGTTTTCCAATGCAGGGGTGGCACTCCGGCCCCCCCACCAGGAGCGGTCCAGGGGCTTTTGTTCTATATCTACCACTCCTACATCTCCCCCTTTTCTTTTATATAAGAACGCTTTCTTAACTAGATTCACAACAATACCTTTCAAACATGCAAACAACAACAAAACGATGACAATGATGATGAGAACCCACAGCAAAGATTTTATCAGTCCAACAGCCCACGATGACAGTCCCATCCCATCCAGAAGATGTTGCAGCCAATCTTTGCTTTCTGCTGTAAGCTGGTGCAATCGGTCTCGCATTTCTTGAGTTGTCGCGTGGATGCTCTTCAGATTCGACGACAAATTCAAACAGCACATCCCCTCAAAGTCCTCGCACCCGTGCCCGTGTGCGAGGAGTAAAAAATCGACCGCCGCCCTGTTTTGCCGCGTTGCCTGCCTGGTAGATTCCTCGTCCGAAAGGAGCTCCGAAAGCGCTCGAGATGTCAAGTTGGCGTGCTTTCCTAGCCAACACTCCAGGTGAGTAAGCTCACCCAAGGCTTTGGCCCCCGCCACCCACGGCAAAAACACTGAGGCCGCAACCCTTTTTGAGAAGGACCATGAGACCACATCCTCATCACAATTGGAGTCTAATTCATGGGTGGAACGTTTTTGCTGTGCTTCATTGGCGTGGTCTCTCCAGGCTAATAATTGGCCCATCCCTGGTGTTAGCAAGGAAAGTCTGCCGAGCGTACATGGTCCTCCCTTGAGACGAGAAGGGATTCCCGCCCACACACGATCGCCACAAATCAAGAAAATCCCTTTGGGGAGTTTCTTGGGGGAATTGGTGGATGCAGACCATGTAAAATTTGCAAATTTGCACCAAGATTTTATATTATACAGCTGCCAATTATTCGGGGTAACATCAAGTTCCCTTTCTACTACCGGAGGTATAGCCAATCTTTCAACTTTGGAAATTTCGGGTCTAATTTTGGCTGGCACCTGTGGTGAATCTTTTTGAATTTGCCGGCTCTTTCTCCGGTCCCAATCTCCCAGGGAACCGAACAACATCCGCCTCCGGCGTCCAGAAATTCCAGGCTCGGCAAAATAGGTGCAGAAAATTGGTTGTGCCGACCCCAGCAGGTCTAATTCCTGGGGCTCGGTGTTTTTGGATGGCAACGTCTGCATCCACTGGTCCCAACTGCGGGTTTGGCGAATGCCTGAAAAGAAGGCATTACCTTCAGGCCATGTCTCAGGAATCCCCACCAGGCAGGTCGACATGGAGTCACGTGCTGAATGCATGTTCAAACACATACTATCCTGTTCTATTGCTTTAGCAAGTGTCACCCAAACATTTTCTTTTGGCTGTGGGACAACCCATCCTCTACTATCTGGTGTGATGGTCATCATGATGGCAAGGTAAAGGATGATCTGGATGGGCATGAGGGCTCCCTGGGTTCTCTTCATCTGTTTCATTTTCCTGATATTAATAAAACACATGATTATTACTTAGTCTTTTTTACAGCTCCCCAATTTCCTTTTCACTTTCCCTTCTACCTCCTTCATCTCCCTTCTTTTCATTTAATGACATCACAATTATGGGGGTAATTTTAGGGATAGGTAGGGAGGGACAGCAAGGGAAGGAAGGTTCGGGGAGAGGAACAGAGGGTAAGAAGGAGAGGGAAACGTCAACGAGGGTAACAAGAACTTTTTAAATGCTGTTTCTCCGTGTCTGGTTGTCGAGTCTGGTCGGGTCTGTCGATATCGGATTCTTCAGGTGGAGTTATGTTTTCTTTTTCCTGCGTTTCCACACGGTAGCTTTGTCGTTTTCTGGAATCTCAGCGGGGTTAGGGCATTCTTTCCGAAAGGGCTTGATGTTTTTTGCCGGGAGCCAGCGCAGTCCGCCTGGGGTGGAAACACAACCGTATCCCCTCCCCCAGACGATTAGTGGCACTGGCCCCATTATCTGATGACTCTCAGGATCCTTATACAGCACAGGCGGTTTCTCTGCCAATTTTGTCTTCGCCGAATTCGTAAAGTGCCTAAATACGGGGGGAGTCGGCTCACTATCGGAACAATTTAGAAAATTTAGAGTGAACAGAGCCTTGCAGAGGCGCTCAACGGGCGACTTCCCCTCTGCCTCTCCCCGCTGCTGTATAAGGATTCTTTTTAAGTCTCGGTGTTTTCTCTCCACCAGGGCCTGCCCGGTGGGAGAATGCGGAATGCCTGTGATGTGTTCGACCCCCCAGTCCTGCATAAAGCCTCTGATGGTGGCGGAGACATATGCAGGACCATTGTCAGTCTTGATTTCTTTGGGCACCCCTAGCACAGAGAATGCCATAGTCAGATGTTTTTTGACATCTCGTGCCTTCTCCCCCGTGTGGGCAGATGCAAACACGGCTCCCGAGAAAGTGTCCACTGACACATGTACGTATTTGAGTCTGCCAAACGGGGAGAAGTGGGTGACGTCAGTTTGCCATTTCTCATTCGCGTTCAACCCCCTTGGGTTGACCCCTGGATTGAATGCTGGTACTTGGTACTGCTGGCAGCTCGGGCATGTGGCCACTATGGCTCGGGCTTGCTCCAGAGAAAGGTTGAACATTCTCTGGAGGGCCGGCGCATTTTGATGAAAACATTGATGGCTCAAGCGTGCCTGTGCAAAGATGTCTGGGATGTTACATTTAAGTACAGGCATGGCTAGGGCATCGGCTCTCGCGTTTCCCTCTGAGATAAATCCTGGCAAGCCTGAGTGTGACCTCAGGTGCATAACAAAGAAGGAATGCTTGCGGTGGGACAGGACCTCTAATAATCTCGCAAGCAACCCGAACAGTTTACGATTTGGAACCTCCCTTAACAACGAGTGCTCAGCCCTGGACACTACTCCGGCCACATAAGCCGAATCTGTTATCAAATTGACAGGTTGCTCCTCGAACCTCTCGAACACTCGGACTACTGCGGCTAGTTCAGCAATTTGTGGAGAACCTTCCACAACGTGAACTTCCTCGTCCCACTCGAGGGTTTCTGGATCTCTCCAAGTCAAAACTGACTTGTGTGAAGACCCAGAGCCGTCAGTGAAAACTGTCACCGCGTTCGGAATTGGGGTTTTACTTTGGACAAATTTGGGTGCCAATTGGAATTCTGTATTGAACAAATGATGTTTCAACTTTCCATTTCTGATTTGGCCTGGGTAGTTTTCCAGAGCTAACTGGAGGTTTTCGCTTTCTTGGAGGACATCTTCGAATTGGTCTGTCTTCCAAGGCACAGTTATGAACGTAAAGTCACACCCTGCTAGGGTGCGGAGCCGACGCCGAGCTCGTGTAATGAGCTCTGCCACCAAGTCTTGTGGCCTTGTGATGGTCTTGGACGGTGTATGGGGTAAGAATACCCACTCTATTATCAAGAGTGGATCCTTGACCCCCTCGTCCCACTGGAAGATTAACCCATGATATTTTGGTGTTTTCCCTAAAATGGTGAAACGGAAAGGGAGAACCGGGTTAATCCTGTGTGCTCGTTTGGTGCGGATTGTCAACAGTACCTTTCTGATGACCTCCTCCGACTCTGGGGTCATGCTGATGGGGTCATCCAGCGCTTGTCCGCCCCTTAGGAGTTGAAGCAGTGGCGCTAGGTCGGTGTTCTTCAGGCCCAAAAAGGGTCTGATCCAGTTAATTGAGCCACACAGTTGGTGGAGTTCCCTGAGAGTCCTAGGATGCTCTTCTAACTTCAGCAGTTGTGGTGCGATGGTATTCTCCGCAATCCTCGTCCCAAGGTACCTCCATGGCTCTGTCCTCTGAACTTTTTCGGGTTGGATCTCCATCCCCGCCTTCTCGATTGCTTGTATCACCTTTTCCAGCGCAGAGTCTAGGTAGTCTTGCTCTGGCGCACAGACCAAGACATCATCCATATAGTGTAATATCTTGGCTCTCGGGAATGCCTTTTGAATTGGGGATAGCACCTCGGAGACGTACCATTGGCAAATCACAGGGGAATTTTTCATTCCCTGTGGGAGGACGAGCCAATGGTATCTCTTCATCGGTGCTTCCCTGTTTGTAGACGGGACGGAAAAGGCAAACCTGGGCGCGTCTGCTGGATTTAAGGGAATACTAAAAAAGCAATCTTTTATATCAATCACTGCGATGGGCCATCCTTTTGGAACCATCGCTGGGGATGGGAGACCAGGCTGTAAAGGTCCCATCTCCTCCATGACCTGGTTGATGGCTCTTAGATCATGGAGGAGCCTCCACTTATCTTTCCCTGGTTTTTTTATCACAAACACAGGTGAGTTCCAAGGGCTGGATGAAGGGGTTATGTTTCCTTTCTCTAATTGTTCCACAACAAGGTCCTGGAGGGCACGCAGTTTTTCCCCTCTCAGGGGCCACTGCTCCACTCTAATAGGTGTGTTCGTGAGCCACTTGATTGGCGGAGTGGCGCGTGCCACAGTGGCCCCACCTAAAAACCCCTTGGAACTAGTGGAGGTGGAATCTCTAATTTTGCTCCCCATTGTGAGAGCACGTCTCTGCCTAACAGGTTAAACCCTAGGGGTATAATAAACGGTCGGACGGAGGCGGTATGGCCGTCCGGCCCTTCCACTAGAACGTCTACGGAGCTTCTTTTAGGTGTCACTGTACCACCTACTCCGTAGAGATCACTTGGTGCCTCTTTGGTTCTCCATTCTAGGGGCCAGTCTGCTTGCGATATTACCGTGACATCTGCTCCGGTATCAAGCATACCGTAACAGGTTACGGCGGAATGTCCATTGGCGAGTTTAAAGTCAACCATGGTTTGTCCTTACCAACGACCTCAGTCCACCACACGTATGGTGTTTGAACGTCCCGTGGGATGTTGTCTGGTAAGGGGATAGCTTGTCCCATCCAGGTCCCTTTGGGTAAGAACCATGGAGTGGTGTTCGGACAGATGGTAACGCTAAGGTCTTTGCCTGGGCGATATGTCTTTATCTCTGGGATAACGAATATCCCAGGCGGGCCTCTGCTGGAATCCCCTATTAATAGGACTGTCATTGATATGTCAGGTGCATCTTTTAAGGTCACTGCTATGTGTCAAAAGTCATTTGTGGTTAGGTGTAGGACATAGCTTGTGACTATCTGGTACCTGTTTTTCACCTCTGGTTGCGTTTGCCACTGGGTATGTGGAGGACTCGACGCTGGTGTCGGTGCGGAGTCGCTCTCTGGTGCAGACCTTAATTTGTTGTTTCCGGAGCGCGACGCTGCCCCGCGCTCCTCTCCCCGTTTCCCGAAATCGGTGTCATCGCCGGGGGCTGCTGCATCCACCAGGGGAACATTGGTGGAAAGGGTCCCCAGGGCGAAGACGCGATGTTCTGCGGCACAGACGGGTATTGCGGCTGTAACGACACTTGACTGGAAGAGGCAGTGGCATTATTATTGTGGTATTGTTTTGGTTTGGTCACTTTTGGTTTTTTACAGTCCTTGGAAAGGTGTCCAGGGAGTCCACAGTTGTAACATTTTAATTTTGGACGGATGTCAGAGTCCGCTGCAAATATTGTTGGCTTAACTTTTACATGTGAGTCTCTGCTGTCTTTTCCCGGTTTCGCCCTTATCTCGGAACATGGTTCCGTGATTAATTCAATCGTGGGAGGGGGCTCTGCAGGTAGCAGGTCGATTACTCGACGGCAATCGTCGTTGGCATTCTGGCGTACCAGTTCGATTAGCATTTCCCTTAACATCTTGGGGTCCGTGATAGTCCTAGCCATTGCCTCCCGGAGGCGATCAACAAATATAGCAAAGTTCTCGTCAGGCCCTTGCCTGATTTCAGTGTAGCTTTTAACTGGACCCATTTGTATAGGAATGCTAAACAGGATGCGTTTTGCTGCCGTTTGCACATCGAGTAAAACATCTTCAGGAGTATTCGAGGCCTGGTCTTGGGCCTTTGTAAAATTTCCCTCTCCTGCTAAATGGTCTATTGTCAGGGCTGCTTTATTAGGATCTGTTTTATAGTTCTCTAACAACTTGTGCAACTCCCTTTTCCACTTTTTGTCCCAGATCCAATACTGTGATTCTATCAAGAGACTTGCCATTAAGGTCTTAATGTCCTTCGGCACTAGTACTGATGACTCAAAGGTGGCAGTAAAAAGGCCCTTAAAGTAGGCAGAGTCTCTCCCAAAATCCTTCCCCGCTTTACAAATGTCTTTTACTGTCCTCTGGGGAATCGGTTCCCATCTAGGGTTAGCCCCCTGCCTGTTGTAAATGACCGGCGCAGCGATCGGCAATGCCGTGGTGCCGGCCGGGGCTATGCATGCCTCAGGGCTACCCCCTTCCGGTACGGACCCGTGGGAACCAGAACCCGGAGCGTGGGAACCCGGAAGGGAGGTGGGGCTCACAGCGGGAGGAGTCGGGAGATGGGTGGGTTGCGCGGCGGCAGGGGCTGGGTTGGGGACCGAAGGGGCGGGGGAGGTGTGGGGGTGGCGCTGGGAGGGAGGGAGGGTGCCCGACGGATTGACACCTTTGGCCGCAAGGGGTGGGGCCGACGAAGAGCCAACCGACGGAGGGTAGGAGGGACCAGGGGTGGAGAGGAAAGGGTTCCCGCTTTTGACTCCCGCGCCCGCGCACCCCGCGCCATGAGTGTCGCATTGCGCCCACCCGTCCGCGGCTCCATTACATGGTGGCGCGGATTTTATGTCGCCAACGCCATTTCGGCGTGGCGGGGTTCTAAAGTCGCCGAAGCCATCTTGGCGTGGCGCAGCAGTAATTTCTTTATCACTGACATAACTTGGGAGACAAGACGCAACAGGCGCAATCAGGGAAATGGGCTGAGGGGTGAGGGCAAGGGTAGGATCCGTCCCGAGGTAGCTAATCTCGGGGCGGAAAGGGTTGGTGGAGCCGCTACGGGGGTCGGAGCTTTTAATGCTCCGGATTTCTCCCCCGTGCCGGCGGCTATCGGGGGGTACCTCCGCAGGTTCTCCACCCGGGACGGAGGGTACAGGATCGAGGGTAATGAGGGGTCGGTCAGAGGAGGGGGTTTCAACAATTTTTAAACTTTCCCCGTTATTTGCCCAAACGCGGTAAATTAAAATTTGCAACGGAAAAAACTCCCGAACCGAATCATCCCCTGAGTTTGCTATTTCTGTTAACCTGTTCCCAACTTCGTCCCAAAAAGAAATTTGTAAAACAACGGAAGGGTGGCTATAAGGCACGAACTTAACTACCCACTTAATAAACTTTTTCAAGAGTCTCTTATTAAAATTTTCCCCAGCCCCAATCAACTTAAATTTAACAGTATAATACAAATAAGAAAGCTCTCTCTCCTTTTTTGACAAATGGATTCCCATTTTGTCGAAGGAGGTTTCCCCTCACTCCCGAAAAAAGAAAAAAAAATATATAAGGTAGCGGAAACTTTTCCAAGAGCTTACCGCTCTTCTCGGTCCGACGCAGCTGCGGTTTTTCCGGCACGAAGCCTTTCTATGTGGTCCCGAAGACACACGACACGAAAAAACAGTCCGGTCGGCTAACAGAGATCCAAACGTGGGGTGAGGGTCTCCGCGGCGAGCAGTTCTCTCGCACCCCGTGCGAGAGGTCGCTGCTCACCCACAAGATCCCCCCTCTAAAACAGGAGGTGGTCTTGCGGGGGCTCGGTCCACAACGCATCGTTGCTGATGGAAGCAAGCAGTCCTTTGTGATTCCAAGGAATCACAACGTTGGGCGCCAATTGTAGAAATATTTCTACACGATTTCTGCCGCTGGGGTTCCTCCGAACCACCTGCCGATGGTTGCTCCTATTTCGCCTGGTTTACCCCGAACGTCCTAACCGGATGGTGGACGGACAGGAGAGACATGCAGCCTCGCCAGGGAATAGGAGCATTGGTGGGTCGCAGGTTATTCCTCGAGTCACAGAAGGACCGCGGAGAAAAGAGAGCGACTCTCTGGCTGGGTAACAGAGGAAGGTTTAATGTCTCTGAATCCCGGGGCCAAAAAGCCTCGAGCTAGCTCGTGCAACGGCTTATAATGGAACTGATCAACCAATTACAAAAGGGTACTGGGGAGGAGTTAGGGAGAGGCTGGGGAGGTACAACCAACAGGATAGGAGCAGGAGAGGAGTCAGGGGTACACAGCGAATCATATCTAAGAGAATTATGAACTTTCCAGAATAAGGGGAATATCTAACTTGGATTGATAACTCACTGAACGAATAACAACATATTGGAAGGAACTCGGGGGAGTGGTCCAGCTCAGGGCTAGACCACGGTGTTTTCCAATGCAGGGGTGGCACTCCGGCCCCCCCACCAGGAGCGGTCCAGGGGCTTTTGTTCTATATCTACCACTCCTACAATTAGTCCCACCTCAGACAAAGGCAAACCTATCCGCGGGGTTGTTTTTGCTCAAGGACCTGGTTACACTTAGTGGGTAATGCAGAAAGATGGGGAAACCCATTGTGTACCACAAGGAAACTTAATTTTAAGTGAGAACTGTGTGTAAAGTTTCATTATATATGTATAAAAAGGAGTACTGGTTTGGGTATCACATAGATAGTAATAGAATAAGGGGTGGATAATGTCTTATGTTACAATGGTATGTATTGTATCACCATCTCCGTGAGATGTTAGGGGCTGGGCGTGGCAGTGTTCCTGATGGCTGCAGAATGGTGAGCTAATGGGCCAGTCGTTAGGGCCAGATGGGCATTTCACTCACCCCAAACATAGTGCAGATAGTGACTCATCATCCCATTGTGAGATGTCCAGCCCAAGGGGAGGAGCCATGATATCCCGATCTGCATATAAACTCAGATCTGAAGCACCATAGGCAGCTTTTTTCACAAGATTCCCAGAGGAAGACCAGACCCTTCTACACCACCACTGGACCTTCAGAAGAGAACTACACCTTTCACAGGATCATTCTCAACAGAAGCGCATCTATCACTCCCAGAGGACTGCAACCACCTTCTAAGTGGACTACTACCAACACCCTGACCGACAGGGTGTCACGTTGTATTCTGACTCTGTCAGTGGTTTCTTTTTTTTTTTTTGTATTACTACATTTTTTTCCTATTAAATTGTTGTTCTGACTTTGAGCCTCTCACTGATTTGTTTTTCAAACTACCACACTCGGCTTGGGATCCAGCACGGTCCCTCTGGAGTGGAGACACAAGCATATCCCCTCCCCCACACGATAAGTTGAAATGGTCCTACTTTTTGTCTACTTTGAGGGTCCTTGAAGAACACCCGCGGTTGTTCTCTTAATTTGGCCTGGGTCGAATTAGTGAAGTGCCGGAATACAGGGGGAACGGGCTCTTTTGCTGAGCAATTTAAAAAGTTGAGGGTAAAAAGAGCTCTACAGAGGCGCTTAATGGGCGTCTGTCTTCTGTTTCTCCCCGTTGCTGTTCAAGGATCCGTTTTATATCTTGGTGTGTTCTTTCGACAATTGCTTGGCCTGTGGGAGAGTGGGGTACGCCTGTGAGGTGTCTGATTCCCCACTGTTGCAGGAATTCCTGTACCTTTTTTGACCTATATGCTGGTCCATTATCTGTTTTAATTTCTTTAGGGGAGCCTAATACTGAGGCCATTGACCAGTGCCTGGTCACGTCTTTGGATTTTTCTCCGGCGTGTACAGAGGCGTACACTGCACCGGAGAATGTGTCAACAGAGACGTGAATGTACTTTTGTTTGCCAAAGGGGGTGAAATGCGTAACATCGGTCTGCCACACTTGGCAGCTCTCTAATCCGCGTGGATTAACCCCAGGGTGGAGTGAGGGGATTTGGTACTTTTGGCAAGAAGGGCATGTTGCCACAATTGCTCGTGCCTGCTCTAGAGGAAGATGGAACATTCTCCGGAGGGCAGGAGCATTTTGATGGAAGAACTGATGAGAGAGTTTGGCTTGGTTAAAGATGTCTGGTGTGTTGGCCATGCGCACGGCCATGGCCAAGGCATCAGCCTTTCTATTGCCTTCAGCAATAAAGCCTGGCAAGTCAGTGTGCGCTCTTGTGTGCATAACATGATATGGCTGCTCTCGATGGGACAACAGGTACACTAGTCTCGAGAGCAAGCTAAACAACTTCGGGTTGGCAACTTCTTTTAAAAGGGCATGTTCTGCTCTGAGGACTATACCGGCTACATATGCTGAATCAGTGACCAAATTCAGAGGTTCTGAGAACCTCTCAAACACTCTCACGACGGCGGCTAGCTCAGCAATCTGTGGGGATCCTTCTACTACACGGACATCAGAGTCCCATTTCATAGTCTTTGGATCCTTCCAAGTCGAGACTGACTTGTGAGAGGATCCAGAGCCGTCGGTAAAAATTGTAAGAGCGTCGTTTATTGGTGTTCTGCTAAGAAGAAATTTTGGAGCCAAATGGAAGTCAGTATTAAAAAGTGGATGTTTTAACTTGTGACCACTAATTTGACCGGTATAGCTGTCTAGAGCTAACTGGAGGGATTCATTGGTCTTAATTACATCTTCAAAATCCTCTAGCTTCCAAGGTACATGTATGTACACAAAATCACACCCTGCAAGGGTATGGAGCCTGACTCTTGCTCTCTTGATAAGTTTTGCCACCAGTTCCTGTGGCGTTGAAATACTCTTGGACGGTTGATGTGGGAGGAAGACCCACTCTATTATGAGTAGTGAGTATTTTCTCCCCCTGTCCCACTGAAATATTAGACCATGGTACCTGGGTGTTTTGCCGAGTATGACCAGGCGGAACAGAAGGTCTGGGTCCATCCTGTGGGCTTGTCGGGTGGAGAGTGCACGTTGGACCTTTTGGATGACTGCTTTGGCTTCCGCGGTGATGGCTTTCGGAGTGTCAAGTCTCTCGCCACCTCGTAGCAGTTGGAAGAGAGAGGCAAGGTCGGTCGTCGTCAAACCCAGCAGTGGCCGGATCCAGTTGATGGATCCGCACAGTTGATGTAGTTCACGGAGAGTCTTTGGGTTGTCTTGAATCTCCAGCTGCTGGGGAGCTACGGTCGTCTCTGAGATGCGGAAGCCAAGGTACACCCACGGACAAACCTGTTGAACTTTGTCTAGGTGCACTTCCATCCCAGCACCCTCGATGGCTCTGATGGTGGCTGACAGAGCTTCTTCCAGGTACTGTCTATTTGGGGCACAAACTAAAACATCATCCATGTAATGTAGGATTCTGGCTCCAGGAAATGACTTTCTCACGGGCGAGAGCACCTCAGCGACGTACCACTGGCAAAGCACAGGGGAGTTAGCCATTCCCTGGGGGAGTACTTTCCAATGGTAGCGCTGCATGGGGGCTTCCCTGTTGACACTGGGAACTGAGAAAGCAAACCTTGGAGCGTCGTTTGGATGTAATGGAATAGAAAAGAAGCAGTCTTTTATGTCAATGACTGCTAAAGGCCATTTTTGGGGGAGCATTGTGGGAGACGGAAGGCCAGGTTGGAGTGGGCCCATCTCAGCGATCACCTTATTGATCTCTCTAAGATCATGAAGGAGTCTCCACCGGTCCTTGCCAGCTTTGCGAATTATAAAGACCAGGGAGTTCCACGGGCTGTCGGTGTTATGTGCCCTTTCACAAGTTGTTCTTTTACAAGTTCCTCAAGGATGCGCAATTTGTCAGCGGGAAGGGACCACTGCTCCACCTTCACCGGCTTATCGGTGGTCCATTTCAAGGGTGGGGTGGTGTGCACAGCAGCGGCCTTTACTGAAAATCCCTCGGTGTTGGGGGGATTTCTAGCTTTGTTCCTCATTGGGATAAAACGTCTCGTCCCCACAGGGTGAATCCAGAGGGAATTACATAAGGTTGGACAGTGGCTACTCTCCCCCCAGGTCCTTCTACTGTAATGTTTCCCGTGCTTTGTTTTGAAGGGCCTGATCCTCCTACTCCATTTAAGTGACCTGGGACTGATTTTAAACCCCAGTGTGATGGCCACTCAGTCTGGGAAATTACTGTAACATCTGCACCAGTATCTATAAGTCCATTCAGGTATGTTGTCATGTTACCATTCCTCAACACACAATCTAGGTGTGGTTTGTCTTGCCCCACTACTTCTGTCCAGTAAATACAGGGTGTTTTTACATTTCTGGGGAAGTGTGATGGAAGGATGATGGCTTGTGCAATTTCTGTCCACTTTGGAATATAAAAAGGTGGGTTGTTGCAGTATACTGAAATTAAAAAGCTTTCTCCTGGTCTGATGGTTATTATTTCAGGGAGAGTGAAAAGCTCGGGTGGGCCCCTCAAAGAGTTGCCCACTACGAGAATGTCTGTCCTTTCTAAAATGTCCTCCTTGGTGGTGACCTTCATGTGGGTGAATGCTGTGGTGTCGAAGTGGAAAGTTGTGACACTTACCAACTTCAGCCGTAGTGGTCCAAGGAACTGGTCATTTGGGGTTGCTTTTGATGGTGTTTCTAGTGGTGTGGGTGGTGATGGAGAGCAGGACACAGTAGATTCAGCTTTTAATTTCTTTGAGGAGTGCGGTTCTGATCCGTGCTCCCTGATGCGTTTCCCGAATGGGATGGAGTATGTGGTGTCCAGGAGCCTGTGGAAGACTTAGGTAGAGGATGGTTAGAAAATTTTATCGGGTGAGGGCACTCTCTTTTCAGGTGATCTGAGGAACCACAATTAAAACATTACAATCTGCCCTTAAATTGTCCATGGACTGAAGTGGCTCCGATTATTCTCATAGGGGAATGCCTCGGTGATTGTTCTGGTGGAGTTGGCCTGACTCTCATACACATTTCTATCATATGTTCAATGGTAGGGGGTGGATCTGGGGGGAGGAGGTTTAAAAGTTGTTTGCAAGCGGCATTGGCATTTTCTTGGGCTACTGTACGTAACAATTCTTTTAAATTATTTGGGTCTGAGATCTGCCTGCTCATGGCCTCTCTGAGCCTTTCTACAAAACTCGCAAAACTCTCGTCTGAGCTTTGCCGGACAGCTGAATAACTTTGCACAGGGGCAGTGAGTAAAGGCATACTAAGTAGAGTCTTTTTGGCTGTTTGGCCAATGTCTCTTAAGACATCTTCAGGGATGTTGGTGGCTTGATCTATTGGTTTTGTTTGATTTCCCTCCCCACAAAGGTGATCAAGGGTGAGAGTGGCTTTATTTGGGTCTCTTTTATAACTGTTCAGCAGGTTTTGAAGTTGCCGCTTGCACATCTTTTCCCACACCCAATACTGAGCCTCAACTAAAATACTTGTCATGATTGTTTTTATATCAGATGGGACCAGCACTGCTGCATTAAAGGTGGAATTTAGCACACTTTTAAAATAAGAGGAATCTCTCCCAAACTCTCTCTCCACCTTGCAAAGCTCTCTCAAGGCTGCAGGTGACAATGGTTCCCATCGAGGGTTACTACCCTGCCGGTTGTACACAACCGATGTCACTGCAGGGCTTGACTGACAGGCTGTATCGCAGGCTCTAGCCTCTCCACTTCCGGGTTCCCATTCGTGGAGGCTGCAAGGGCGGGCGTGGGAATCTACGAGTGGGCGGTGGTTAGGGGCAGGACTGCAGTTGGTATGAGCAGTCCAGGCGCGCGGTGGGGCAGGGACGTCCCTCAGGCTGGGGCGGGGACCTCCGGCGCAAGGGGAGGGACCCGACGCGAAGACATCATCGGCCGCGGGGGGGGAACCCGACGCGGGGCCAATCGACGTGAAGGGGAAGGGGCCGTGGGAGGAGCTGGGAGGGTCCGCGGGCTTTCGGCGTGAGACTGCGCAGTCGGCACAAGGGCGTCGGCACGGCGCCACGAGGCCACCGCCATCTTTGAAATCACAGCCATTTTGTAAAGTAGAACAATGGGGGAGCGTAGCCGGCGCAATTTGGGCTGAGGGCTCGGAGAACGGGTTTGGGGTGGAGTTCGCTATGGGAGGATCGGTCTCATAGCGGGGAGAACCGAGGGGTGCACTTCCCTGCTGCGGGGACGAGGGATTGGGAAAAGGGGAATTAGGAACATGGGATGAGTGGGTCGGGGATTCCAAACTTTCCCAACAATTACGCAAAGCCTCACAAATTAAAATCAACAGCGGAAAAAATTTCCGAACAGAAATATCACCCCCTCTCTCCACTGCCTGTAAAAGTTTGTCTATTAAGTTCCAAAAACCCAGAGTCTTAACAGAAGAAGCAGAGGCAAAAGGGACGTTAACAAAAATCCACTTAATAAAACGTTTCCAAGCCCGCTTATTAGCTTTCCTGTTTTTAACTTTAGGGTCTCTTTAACTTGGATATAAAACTCCCGTTCCATCCAGGACAATTTAATACCCATTGTCTCCGAATCGGAACCTCCTTACTCTTTTTTTTTACGGCCGAACGAAGCGAAAAACTCTCCCCGGAGCCTAATTCCCGCCGCTTATCGCAGCTACCGAGCTTCACCGCCTGCACGCGGACCTCGGTTCCTTTCCCGTCATGTCTGGCAGCCCCCGAACCTCACCGCCTGCACGCGGACCTCGGTTCTTTTCCCGCCGCATCTCGCAGCTGCTGAACCTTACCGCCTGCGTGCGGATTTTGGTTCCTCGATCCCGGGTTCAGTCGCCGATCCCGGCTCCGGAGGAAGAGAAAACATTTAAAAGAGCAAGGGTCTCTGCTTTCGTCAGTCCGTTCAGCTAGTGTACACGCTTCAGACGCTCCAGAAGGGTTAATGACGGCCCTTCCAAGTCCACCACTAGAACGCGGAGGTCTTTTTCAGGGAAGCGGCATCCCGAAGGCGCAGTCCGGATTGCTGCTGCGTATCCAGGTCGCTCACAGGGAGCTACGATGAATCGGAGTCCATGTTCGGTGCGCCACTTGTAGCGTTCCCTGCTTCGGTCCCACCCTGGTACCGGCGGCAGAGCACTAGCGCTACCCTAGGAAGTCGTTCGCGATCGGGAAGACTTCCTTGGAGTGCCGACTGTGGGCACAGCTAGTCCGCGTTTCGGTCTGAGGAGATGTTGCCCTCGGAGCGTGGTGAGACCGCAAAGAACTTCCAGAGAAGGAGGTCTCTTGGTATGTGATTTCGGTAGGTTTATTGCCTCCAAAGGGAGCACATGGACCAAGAGCCCAGAACAGCTTATTACATCGGTATTTAAGGGAGGAACAACATCCAATAAGCTGAGGGCAGAGGGGCAATACAGGGGAGGGGCTGGGGTACATGATCAAATGGGGTTTAGGGAGGGGAGGGGAAAAGAGAGAACAACGAATGAACAATGGAGTGACAGGGAATTTCCCAGAGCGGGGAAACATAACAGACAAATCAAGGAACCAATAGCAGGAACTTGGGGTTCATGGCTTGGTGGTCCAAACCACTGCCTCTGGGAGCTTCGGGGGGAAACTCTCTGTCTGTGGAACATGCCACCGGAAGTCCTCTTCCTTCCTGGTTCCGAACCACCGCAACAGATTTTCAAGGGATTGGAAAGGGTTAGCTCCAGTGCTTTTGTACCAACATAGGTTTATGTTATTATTCTATTCACAATCTGTCTTTTTTATCTGACTCTAATACCCAGCTGGTTTTTCAGGCTGCCAAGTTTTACTTTTGTTATGCGAGTTAACTGTAAGGGTGGAGATACAGGGTGTATATCCCACCACTTCGGTGTACTCTTTACCGTCGTGGCTGACATAAATTATTCCAGTCACCCTCTGGTCTAAAATCCAACCTTCGGGTCTCTGGGTAGATCTGGGGGTTTGATCTTGATTCCATTTTAGAAGCTGCTCTGGAGTTAGCCCTTCTCCTTTCCAAGGCCATTTTTCTGCTGATTTTAATCCCCCACAAATGCAACAGTTAGACAACCCTAATTCAGTGGCAATTTCTTGCATCAAGTCGATAAATAAATTTTGGTTGGAGGCCGGTAATCCCCATTCATCATACTGCTGTTCTATTTGATCATATTGCTTGCTTAACATCTGTAACTTCTCCTGCTCTAACCTTTTCCTTCTCATCTCAGATTCCTGTCTTTTTATTTCTAATGCTATTTGTTTAATACTATGCTCTGGGTCCATTCCGTCTTTGTTTCTCAAAAAGCAAAATGTTTTCTCATATTGTAAGCATACCTGATCATCATCTGTTTCCATGGTATTAGTCATAGTAAGATTATTGTTAAAAACCATGCCATTAGCATATTTCACATTCTGTCCTACCCAGTAAGTTTTGCCTTGTATTACACATACATGTAATTTAGAGTTATCATAACATTTATGGTTAATTTGAAAATATCTTAAAAACACAGATTTCATTTCCCCACTGACCCATACTGTCCGATTACACAGTTTACATTCTGATATATGTCTAAGTTCTACATTCCTTTTTTTCCTTTTATGATTTCCATCATTTCGGACCAGGAGCTTTGACTGCCTGTATTTGGGTCTTGCATCCCAGGGGAAGCAATTTATTTAATTATCTAACTTGCAGATCCCATATTGAGTACCATTAATCTCACAGTACCCGCTTAGCTTTCTATTTTCACAATGTTTAAGGATCCGATTAGTGTGGTCTGGGGATATGCCATGCCCTTCTTGAAGGGACAGTTTGCACATTCCACACTCCGTGCTTAGGTTTTGCCCTCTCGCTTGGGCCCGACTCTCAGTTTGCAAGCTGACCGTCTGGTATATGACCAGGCTCAGGATCATCAGGGGCCCCCATAGGTGTACTCTTCTGCCGACGCCTCCGCCCACTGGGCTGCCACCAGCGGCGGGGTAAACCATCTTCACAGCAGCAGGCGTATTCTTCCGGACCCCTGGTATGGATCCGAGTAGCATATCGCTTTTTATATGTTTCTCATCGAGAAAGTTTGACCGCGTCTGCATTGCAGGGTACTCTGTTCGACTGTTGGCACTCGATAGTTAAGATTTGAGCCAGTAGGTCCAATTCTCCCCTCACCCCCTCTTTAAATATCTGGTACCACTCTAGCGAGTCTAGTTCAATTATTCCTAAATTGGTAGTAAGCTGTAATACAAGGCTAGTCAGCTCCTGTTCCTCTTCAATACACTTGGTGCACAATGCTTTAGGGTGGTATCCCCTGCGACAGTGAATTACCCAAATTTCTTGACAATATTTACATTTAAAAGATACAAAGGGATAACAAGTACAATTGGCGTTTATACAACTTATCTGTTCCCTCTGGATCATTTGTTGGGGCGGCGTAGTTTTTACTTTAAATCTCCTGGAGAAGAGGTTACTTTCCACTTAGGTGATTCGTGTTGAGTTTCGACTTTCTTTACACGAGAAGCGTGTGTCCAGCCTTTCTCGGCGGTGCGAATCGCAGCATCTGTGGTGAGGAGGACGAGAAAGGGGCCCTCCCAGTGAGGTGTTAGCGAAGTTCCTCTCCACGATTTTATTAACACGTTATCTCCTGGCTGTGTTTTATGAATGGCAAAATCCAGGGGTGAACTCTGTGAAATCAAACCACATTTTCTTAATTCTTGCAAATTTTGGCTTATCACCATGAGATATGGTTTCATTTGAGCATCTTCTATCCCAGGATGTCCTACAGGCATACCGTGTTCATAAGGCATTCCATATAATAATTCGAACGGTGAGAGTCCAGATTCAGAATGAGGCATAGTTCTAATATTTAACAGCGTGAGAGGAATACATTTTACCCACGTCATTCGAGTTTCCAGCATTAATTTAGATAGCTCTGCTTTTAATGTTTGGTTCATTCTCTCGACCTGGCCCGAGCTCTGGGGATGCCAGGGAGTATGATATTCCCATCTGATTCCTAGGGCTTCTGCTAATTGTTTGATAATTTTTGAGGTAAAATGTCTTCCTTGATCTGAATCGATATAATTTACTATACCATATCAAGGAATAATTTCTTCTAACAGTATTTTGGATACTGTTCGGGCAGTAGCCCTTGCAGTTGGGTAAGCCTCTACCCAATGAGTTAATTTGTCGACTAACACTAATAGGTTTTTAAATCTTCCTACTTTTGGCAGGTCTGTGAAATCTATTTGAATTCTCTGAAAAGGACAGTGTGCAACTGGCCGACTTCCCAACGCGGCTTTTCGGGAAGTCGTTCGGTTCACTTTTTGACATATCATGCATCCCTGTACCTCTTGATTTGACAATTGATAAATTCCTTTGCATCCAAAGAATTTCAGAAATTGTTCTGCCAATGCTTTTGTTCCCCAGTGTGTCTGTTGATGTAACCTTTTCAAAATTTTCCTGCCATATTCTTTGGATATCAGCTCCCTCCCATCTGGAAGCTTCCACTTACCTTCTTCCAATTTAGCCCCCAGTTTCTGAAAGAACTCCACTTCTTTCGCAGAGGGATGGGAAGGATAATCCTGTGTCTCGGGTTCCCCGAATTTGGGGGTACTTACTTTCATTAGAGCTGCGTTTTTGGCTTCCCTATCAGCTAAATTGTTCCCTCTGGTCCATAACTGTAGCGCTGATTGGTGTCCTTTTACATGGACTATTGCAATTGCTTCTGGTTCCCTGATTGCCTCTAACATTCTTTTGATTATCTCCCCATGAATCAGACCTCTCCCCCGCGTGTTGATTAATCCTCTCTCTTCCCAAATCTTTCCAAATGTATGTACCACACCATAAGCGTGTTTTGAGTCTGTAAAAATCGTTTCTTTTCTTTCTTTCAATCCCTGTAACGCTCATAAAACTGCATATAATTCACATGCCTGAGCTGACCAACTAGGTTCCAGTGGACCCGACTCTGTTGCGTTCCCTGCTTTATCCCGTCCCGGTACCGGCAGCAGAGCGCTAGCGTGAACCTGGGAGGCTGTTCGCGTTCTGGAAAGCCTCCCCGGTGAGCCTACGGAGGGCACCGCTAGTCTGCGTCCCGGTCTGAGGAGATGTTGCCCTCAGAGCACGGCGAGATCGCAAAGAACTCCCAGAGAAGGAGGTCTCTTGGTATGTGAGTTCGGTAGGTTTATTACCCCCAAGGGGAGCACATGGATCCAAGAGCCAAGAACAGCTCGTTACATGGGTATTTAAGGGAGGAACAACATCCAATAGACTGAGGGCAAAGGAGCGATACATGGGAGGGGCCGGGGTACATTGCCGAATGGGGTTTAGGGAGGGGAGGGGGAAGAGAGAACAACGAATGAACAATGGAGTGACAGGGAATTTCCCAGAACGGGGAAACATAACAGACAAATCAAGGAACCAATAGCAGGAACTTGGGGTTCGTGGCTTGGTGGTCCAAGCCACTGCCTCTGGGAGCTTCCGGGGGAAACTCTCTGTCTGTGGAACATGCCACCGGAAGTCCTCGTCTTTCCTGGTTCCGAACCACCGCAACACGACTCCACTACTTGCCCTGTCTTACCATCCACTATTGCATAGCCCGACTTTCTTTTCCCATCTATTACTCTTGCTGAACCGTCTACAAACCACTTTTCACCCTCCTCTAAATCTTCTTTCTCTAAATCTGGTCGGATCTTAGTCTGTAATGTAACAATTTCAGCACAATCGTGAACCGGTGTCTCTGAAACACCTCCGAATAAAAATTGCGCAGGGTTTTGTGCAACAGTTGTTCGTAACTCCAATTCCCCTGAATGAACTAACATAGCTTCATATTTCAGTAGCCGAGCATCGGTGAGCCATTTTTCTGCTTTTTGTTGTAACAGATTCCTTACACTATGGGGGGTAAAAACTATTAACGGCGCCCCAAAGGTTACCTTCTTAGCTTCCTCTACTAGTAATGCTACTGCTACTATAGCTTGCAGACACGTGGGCCATCCCCTGCTCACAGGGTCCAACAGCTTTGATACATAGCCCACAGGTTTCCTTGTACCGGCCCAATCTTGGGTCAAAACCCCATAAGCAGTGTGATTGCTTACATCCACAAAAAACTGGAACTGCCTTTTTACGTCCGGGAGACTTAAAACTGGAGCAGTTATGAGTGCCTCTTTTAGCTCTTTGAACCTTTCTTCATCTTGCTCCATCCATTTAATCCGGCCCATTGTTAGTTTTTCATATAAAAATTTTACTTTTTCACTATAATTTTCAATCCATTGCCGACAATATCAGACGAGCCCTAATACTTTCCTGACTTCCCTTTTAGTATTAGGAGGGGGTAAAGTTACGATACCTGCCACCCGTTCAGAATCTAGCTTTTTCTTCCCTTTCGTTAACCAATGTCCAAGATATTTTACCTCAGGTTCTGTGAACTGTAATTTTGATTTTGAGACTTTTAATCCCCTATCTCCCAAGAAGTTCAACAATTCTATAGTAGTTTTTCTCACCTCCTTCTCAGACTGACCGGCCACCAGAAGATCATCTACATACTGAAGCAACTTAGTTCCATCTACAGGCTCAAACTGACTTAATACCTGTTCTAGAGCCTGTCCAAACAAATTCGGAGAATCCACAAAGCCTTGAGGTAAAGAAGTCCACCTCAATTGTTGTTTTCTGTTTGTCTCTGGATCCTCCCACTGAAAAGCAAAATAATCCTGGCTTTCCTCGGCCAGAGGACAAGCCCAAAATGCATCCTTTAAATCAATCACACTGTACCATATATCCTTGGGGGAAATATTATTCAACAGAGTATAGGGGTTTGGAACTGTGGGGAATAGAGTTTTGGTTCTCGCATTCACTGCTCTTAAGTCCTGCACAAGCCAATAACTTCCGTCATGTTTTAATACCGCTAGGATAGGAGTGTTGTGTCTTGACATGCATGGCTCCAAGGTTCCTTGCACTATAAGATTATCTATTATCGGCTTCAGTCCTTTTCGTCCTTCCATCGGGATGGGATATTGTTTAATTCTAATAGGTTCTTCTGGTTTCTCAATCTCTATATGGATAGGTGTCATTTCTATTCTACTGGCCTCCCCCTGGGTATAACGAACCTTTGGGTTTATTTCGCTCTCATCTTCTGCAGTCAATTTATACAAACTTTCTACCAGTTGTGCTTCCTGCACAATCAAACTGATTTCTAGAATCACCATTAAATCTCTTCCTAATAAATTATAATCTGCTTCTTCTACTAATAGCATATTACCTAGACATATCTTGGTTTCTGATTCTATTTCAACATCTTTAATAACAGGTACTTTAAATGGTTCCCCCTTAGCCCCAATTACCACCACAGTTTCTTTACTTTTAACACACCCCGAGGGTAATTGCTGAACCGTACTCCGTTCAGCTCCAGAATTCACTAAGGATATTAGCTCTTGTTTTAAGGGTCCTAATTTCAGTTTTATAAAGGGCTCTGTTGATGTCATGGACCCTAAAGTAAAGAGCCCCTGACACCTCTAATCTGCTTGAAAAACCTTCTCATCTCTTAACCTCCTCTTGCAATCATTTTAAGATGTCCCTTCATTTTGCAATAAAAACATTCTGGGGCATTCTTCTGGCTATCGGGGTATTGCTTCTGATGGATGGGGGGTTTTTTCCACTGTCCCGCATTTTGTGTTGGACTTACCACGTTTTGGAATCACTCCTGATTCTGGGCTTCTCGAACTGCTGCTACTAGCACTTTCGCCTGGGCTTTTTGTTTCTCCTCGTCCCTTTGCATGTATATGTGCTGGGCTTCTCAGAGGAGTTCTTGTAGCCCTTTCTCTTGCCAATTATCTATCTTTTCTAATTTTCTCCGAATGTCCTCCCAAGATTTTGCAACAAATTGAGTTTTAAGTAAGACTTCCCCCACTGGTGAGGTCGGATCTGTTCCTGAATACATTTGTAAATTTCGCTTTAATCTTTCTAACCACTCGGTGGATGTTTCATCATTCCCCTGGCATTCCCCAAAAACCTTACTCATATTCTGTCCCCTGGGTACTGCATCTCTAACTCCCTGTATAACAATATTCCTCAGATCGATCATATTTCGCCTCCCCTCCTCTGTGGGTCCCAGCCCGGGTCTTGACTTGGCCATTTTTGATTCCCCAGGGTCACTTGTGGGTTTCTTCGTTCCCAGTCCTGTATTCCAGCTTGTTTAATCATTTCCCATTCCTCGTTATTAAACAAATACCTCAGAATCGCGCTCATATCCTCGTACGAATATATGCTGGTTCCCAAAAATTCATCTAATCTATCTGCCGCGCCCAGCGGGTCATCCATTCATTTTCCCATTTCCTTCTTAAATGCCCTCACATCTCCGGTATTAATGGGTATATTTATATACCCAATAACCCCCGGAGCTGTCGATATCTGTCTTAGAGGAAAGAGTTTAGATTTTTCGTCATCGTCTTCACTGAGCTTGTCACTCAGTTTCTCAGTCTGTAGTCATGTCCTACTAGCCAAAGGGGAGTCAGTCACCTTAGCGGGAATCGTCTGTTTTTCATCTCCCACGGGTAACAGAGGAGGCTTTGTCGGGAGCTGAGAGTATGTTCGTGGCACCGGAGCTGGCTCTGGTACCGTGATTGCCGCTGCCGCAGCCACCGCACCATGCATTGGGGGTGCATCAGGTATTACAGGTTGGTGCTGAGGGATTGTATAAGGGGGAGGGAGATGGTCCAGGGGGTCCCAAGTCTCGTTTTTGGTTGCAGGGGTCTTATGAGTTCTAACTGGGAGAAGTCCTACTCTAGCGTCCTCCCAAATTTTAGCATATTCCTTCTCTTCTTTGCTGCGTGAGCCCACATAGTTATTTAAGGCTTGGCACGTCCATTTCTCGAAGGTGCCAAATATGGGCCACATTAGGTGATCTCTGATCTCCTTACCTCCCCAAATGTCGATACAATAATAGACCATTTTCTCTTTGGATTTCGTGCTAAGGTCCGAACAGTCCCCCCAGTGTTCTAATAACCACCGCAAGGGGCTGTCCAGGGGAATTTCGGGTATGCTCTGCTTGTTCCCTTTCGTGGGTTTTTCCTGGGACTTTTTCTGGGGCTTGCTTTTTCTCTGCCCCATGTCTTTTATTCAAGCTAGCTTGTCTTACCTTTTTTTTTTTTTTTTACTCTGCGATGAGTTTTTTTTTTTTCTTCTTCTTCAGTTGCGATCGGTACCGTTTGCAATTTTGCTCTGATATTTTACCAGCTTACTGGCCCCGTGGTGAACCGTTCCGGGGGTTTTCCACTGGTAACAGCTCTCTTTCCTGATATCTTATTCTGGACTTACCAAGTCCGAGACCAGAAGGTTTACTAGTTCCTGAACTCTAAAAGAACGTACCTTCCCTTCTGGTCTTCCGTGATCGAACCCCCGAACTTCTCAGAAAATTCGGGCTTGACGTGTGTAGCCGGGGTTTCTGCCCCCCATCCCGCTTCGTATCTTTCACTTCCCCCACGACTGACCTCTTCCCTCGCGGGATAGAGGAACTGCAATCCTGGGGTCCGCAATCACTTCGTGAAAATTTCATGTCTCACACCCGCTCGATCACACCTCGCTCAACCACGCAATACTTACGGTTCTTTTTCTTGCATGGGCTCTTCGTGCACGTAGATTTTTATAAGCGAATAAGTTTGCTGCGGCTCCGGAGATCTCCCAGATCTCCCCTGAGTTCCCTGAGAGCTCTTTTTATCCTCCTTTTCGATGCGTGGCAATTTTTGAGAATTGTGTTTCGTAATACAATTGGTTAGCAGAGCCCCTTGTCCCGTCAGGCCGCTAAAATCAGCGGAGGCACCTCCTGAGTGAAGACAGGGGCCCGCAATATCAGGGTCGTATCACGTCGGGGTCACCAAATTGTAATAAATAAGTACGCCCAATTTATAGTAAAACAAGTATAAAATTTATTTCATGTCCGAGAGTTCGAACATGCAATGCCATGATCGAAAAGGGAGACAGTGCCAAGCCCGGGGTTGGCACTGGGTGAATGCAGGTCTGACCTCTATCGCATCAGACCTCCCTCTGTTCACGCCAACTGCTTCCAACAGCTCGTTTATATACAGTTTTGACCATAAAGTCTGGATTTTGGGTATTATTTTTGTCACTCAGCATATTCATGAAGCATGCTATTCATGAAACTGAGGTGGACAAAAACGCATCCTGTGTTTAATTGATTTCTCATCACCAGAGGATATTATCTGATGGCTCATGATGTTCCTTATCCTGGTCCGATCTGGTCGTTAACACCTGAGCTGGGAGGGGATTTTCGGAGATGGTCGATCAGTTCTGCCATCAGCTCTTCTGGGAAATTCTCCTTGGAAAATGTAGATATCAGGAGTCAGCTTAATGCTTTCCCGATGTGCTGCCGTTCTCTGTAGTGCTGTTTTTGGAATGTAAATCAGTTCCCTGGGCGAGGCCACAATTCTTTTCTTGGGCAGGCTCTGCTCGTTCTAAAACTGGTTACAATTTAACTCTTTTTTTTTTTTTTTTCCCGATATTACGTATTTGAGCACAAATTTCCCGCTTTTATTTATAACAGCAAGGAAATCCTCTTCTTCTATTGCTGGCAACATAAATCTTCTTCCATCCCTGGGGCACAGGATTAGATCACAGCTGCTTCTGTTTCTGCTCAAGCTTCTCATCAGGTCCCAATTACTTCAGGATCTACTTATTTCTACACAGGTGCCTTGGTTTACTGGCTGCAGTTAGAACATTTTCATCTCCCCATTACATCTTAATTGGGTTGCAGAGGATTTTAGCTTAGTCCATCACCATGGCTTTACAAAAGAAATTTCAGCTTCAACACTGGAGCATCTCCTCATCTCCTCCCTCTCTGGGCATCGACTCTGCTTCCTTCACTGACTGTAGGGTTTCTATGCTGTGTTTTCTAGGTGTTTTCACTTTTCTCTCTTTGTGCAAGGGAGGATGGATGTCTGCAGGTTTCATCCGGGCACTGAATGGGTTAATCTCTTTCGGGCCTCTGCGATGGTCACATGGTCTCTGTCAGCAGTAGCTGCGTTGTTCAAAAGAGTTTGAGCCCAGCGGCAGCAAAAGCAGCCAGAATCTCAGCAGCCTTGCTCTGCAAAGCTGGCCCGGCCCAGAGGGACCAGCCCGTTCCGGGGCGACAGAGCAGGGCCCGGCCCAATTTGGATGGATCCGGCCTGGCCCCCGCCCGGCCCGAGCAGGGGCCCGGCTCTGCCCACAGTGGTTGGAATTTCAGCCGAGCTGTGCCTGAACAGGAGAGCTCAGCCCAGGTCCTCCCCCGCGCCGAGCTGCGCTGTGGCTCCAAACCCCCCTTCCCCCCCACTCCGATGGGGAAGGGGGGAAGAGGCCCAGTCTTATCGGAGAGAGAGCAGGGGAACGGCTCTCTCTGGCAAAAGCAAGAAGGCAAGAGGGCTGTTCCCAGGCATACCCTGCTTTTATATATATTTTTTTCTGAAGGCAGTCCAGCTTTTAATAGGTTTGCATACCCATCAATACTCAACTCCAGCTGTTTACTGGTTTTTGGCACCCAGAAAGGAAGCTATACTACTTCCTGCAGGATAGGTCACTTCCGAGACTGACTTTTCCTGGTTTACTTCTTATCAGAAATCTGATTTAAAGGCAAACCCAGGACAGATGGCAAGGCAGCTGTGCAATAGGACCAGTATTTCCCCACATTAATGTTATTTCTCAACTACAAGGCTTACTCTGAACTTTTATACGAAGGACCAAAAAGACGTCAAACCCCTTAATAGATAGGCCCACTGGATTTCACAGCTTTGCCAGGTGGTTTATACCCAGCCTCGGAGTAAGTGAACTAGAGAAATCAATAGTGAATCTTTCCACTACTGTAGAAACCATAATGAATGCCACTGCAGATGCCATAAGAGCACAGTAAATCAATATTAAGAGCATCTTGTTGTTGGCGAGAGAAGCAAGACGTAGATTCAATGTGAATCATAAATCAAGCTCGTTTATTGTCAGACAGTGCACGTACTTATACTACTTTACGTGCTCAAAATATTATTTACTTACAGAAGTTTCACACGGAATCTTTCTCTAATTAGAGCACTACATTATTATCAGAAGGCTACAATAACAGTTTCTTCTGCCAAGTTAATCTTTGGACACCTGCAGCTTGTTTTCAGCTTTCATGTCTCCCTTTCCCACAGCTGTCTTGAGAATAACCTTGAGCAGAGGCCTAACTCTTGTCTATGGGGCCTGGATTGCTCACTTATACTTTATGTTTGTGCAGCCAGAGATGGCCATTTCCCAACAGCATCTCACAATTAACTATACAGAATAGACTTGCATTAGATTTCCTGTATGCCAAAGAAGAAAGAGTATGTACAGTTATAAATACAAACTGTTGCAGTTATGTGGATTTAAATAAATGAATAGAAACAGATTTGCAGACAATTCTGGACAAAACACAGACATTGCATCAGATCACCTTAGATGACACTTCTTGGAGGTTTAAAGAGGTACAGGACAAACCTGCAGCATGGTTACCCAGCTTATTCTGGCTTAAACAATTGTTTGTAATAGTTATTTGTATTGTTACATTATTTACTGTTTGTGTTAGTAGTTATTGCTGTATGATTTTATGTACTTGGAATCACCATGCTTATGCTCAATGGCAAAAATACAAACTTCAAAATAAGATAGAGAAGGGTACTTACTTACAAGACATGCAAGATTGGTAAAGAATTACAAATGACCAAAGAAAAAGGGGGGATTGAGAAAGGAATGATCAATAGTTAATCCATGTAATCACAAAACCTAAGAAGCAGGATTCCCTTAATCTTGTCAAGATAAGAGGGACAAGAATCTGTTTGAAGCCAGCACAGAAACCACTGAATGATTGCACAAAGGACTGCGCATGCTCCAGAAAGAAAGGTGAAAAGTGCATTGTGATGAAGAATACTAATCTTCATCAGGAAGACCCCTGAGGAAGAAGAGAAGCCTTCCTCAGTGCGACCACCAGGATACACAGAGCATGCGTGGCATGTGCGCTAATGATACTAATGACTTCCAAGAAGTAATTTGTATAACCATGCCTATCCCAAAGAATGTGCTGAATATTCATGAATTTTACCCATAATACTATGTTGTAGGAAGTGCTGGTGTGTGTGTTTTGGAGAAGTGATTCCCCCCACACCCAGCACGCCGAATAAAGCAAATACCCACTTCTCTGACTGTCTCTGAAGTGTCTCTAGGCCCGGTTTGGGTGATTCAATGTCTAGTGGATGAGGGAAAGGCTGTGAATGTTGGCAATCAGTTACTAGTGGGGTCCCCCAGGTCGCAGTTTTGGGTCCAGTCCTGTTTAACATATTTATTGATGATTTGGACAAGGGGATCATGTGTACCCTTAGTAAATTCACAAATGACACCAATTTGGGTAGGAGTGTTGATCTGCTAGAGGATAGGAAGGTTCTAGAGAGGGATCTGGACAGGTGTATTGGGTCTGACTGGGGTAAAGCTCACAGCCCTTACAGTGCTGTGCTTTGCTTTGGTAGCTGGCGTTGATAACAGACCAGTGTTTTGGCTACTGCCAAGCAGTGCTGTCCCTGTGACATTCCCTCCCCCACTGAAGGGGATGGGGGTGGGCAAGATCCTGGGAGGGGACACCAGCAGGCCAGCTGACCCCAGTCAGCCAAAGGGATATTCCATACCATATGACATCAGCTCAGATATATAAGGGAAGGAAGAGAGGAGGAGGAGGAGGCACTCAGGGCTGGTCCATGTTTGCCTTCTTGAACAACCGCCACGCGTGCTGAAGCCCTGCTTCCCAGAAAGTGTCCGGACATCGCTGCTGATGGGAAGTAGAGATTGATTGTTTTCCCCTCTGCTCTTGCGCGCGCAACTCTCACTTGCTTGTTCTATTTTTTCCCCGCTGTAATAAAACTGCCTTTTCTTACCCTGATAGTCTTTTTCAATATTATCCTCTCCCCTCTCCCAATGGGAGAGGGATTGATAGAGTGACTGAGTGGGCACCTGGCACCTGGCTGGGGTCAACCCACGACAGTCTTTTTTGGTGCCCGAACGTGGGGCGAGATAAAGGCAGTTTTATATATATATATATATATATATTGCATGCTCTAGTAATTACCAATAGCAGCTCTCAAGTAGTAAACTCCTGCGTGGGATACGGCCTTCGGCTGCCACACTGCTTATCTTTGTTTTGCTATGTTTGGGAACATGTTGAAACAAACAATGACTGTGAATGAATATAACTCCTTCTCTCTGCCCAGGGTGAATTTGAGTATGGATGACCTTTTACTGCAGGCTCCTGTGATTATTGCCAACCCTTACATAAGCTTCCTGATATTATTAATAATATTAGCCAACACTGTTGTTTGCTTACGGAATTCATGGAAATTGTCATCTCCCTGGTACAGAAGGAAACGACCCTTGGGTTAGGAGCGGTTAAAATCTGCCCTGAGGTACCCCGTTCCTGGGTGGAAAGGTATATGGAGGGATTTGGGCAGGCTCCTAGGGCGGTTATCACCTCCCGTTGCCTGGGAGTTTACTCCTGAAGAGGTAAATAACCTTAATGAACTGGCCCGTCGACTGACAGAAGGGTGCCTCATTTACTCCCAGGAATGGGAGCAGCTTCTTGCCCTGTACTGGGGGCTGGCCTGGGTCTACCGGGCCTCTGTTCAATATTCTCAGAGGACTGTGGTTGAGGCAGGAACTCAAACTGTGTCTGAGGACACTATAGCTGAGACAGGGACACAAACTACAACTGTGGCTGAGGCAGGGATACAAACCATAACAACTATGTCTGAGATAGGAACCCAAATCACAACAACTACAGTAATTGCCCCAGTAGTGAAAAAAAAAAAAAAATGGACAAGGCAAGTTTCAGGCTGATTAGAAAGAGAAGAAGAAGAAGAGGAAGAAGAGATGGGGCTAGATCAAGGGGCAGGTCCCTCAGCAAAGGAATCGAAGGGAGTGAGGCAGATTAAACAGGAGGCCGAAGTTACTCGGTCCCTGACCCCATCCAAACTTCGAGACCTGTGAAATGACTACAGCCGCCAGTCAGGTGAGAAGATCCCTGCATGGCTGCAGCGATGCTGGGATAATGGGGCCGATAGTCAGCAGTTAGAAGGTCATGAAGCCCAACAGCTGGGATCCCTTGCTAGGGATCGGGAAATTGAAAGAGGACTTGCAAAGGAAGGAGCAACTTGTAGCCTCTGGAGACGGCTTCTTTCAAGTGTGAAGGCAAGATATCCTTTTAAGGAAGATCTTGTAAAGTCCCCAGGGAAGTGGACCAATGTGGATGAAGGTATCCAGTACTTGAGAGAATTAGCAGTGCTGGAAATTGTCTATAGTGATCTAAAGGATGATAGCGTCACCATAGATCCAGAGGATGTCTCTTGTACACTCGCCATGTGGAGGAAGGTGGTTCAAGGCACCCCTGCATCATATTCCAGCAGCTTGGTGGCACTTTATTATCCACAAATGGATACACCAACTGTAGAGGTGGCATCCGCCTGGCTCCGAAATGTAGAAGAAACTCTGGGTACTCCCTCATCCCTGCGAGCCACCACCCCAACTTTTAGAGGCAGCCCAAGAGATCGCTCCTCTCCAACCCCAGTCAGAGGGAAAGGAATCCCCAAGAACAGGCCACGTAACGAGCTCTGGTTTTTTCTGCGTGAGCATGGAGAGGACATGAGGAAATGGGATGGTGAACCCACCTCTAAGCTGAGCGCCCGGGTCCGAGAACTGAGGGGGAAGAGACCTGTTAAGAAGGGGCCAACCAAGAAGACTGTCAGTGTAGTTGCCACAGAGAGACCAGAAGACAATCAGGAATTTCCCAGATATAAGAGAACAAAAACTGTTTCCTACAGTCCTGAGGAGGGAACTTCTGATGTGGCATCACAAAGGTCAGACAGTGAATACTCTGACCAGGAACAGGAATAGAGGGTCCCTGCCTCCGGCCAGGAGGAGGAAAGGGATGACCGGGTATACTGGACGGTGTGGATTCGATGGCCTGGCACATCAGATCCACAGAAGTACAAAGCTTTAGTGGACACCGGTGCACAGTGTACACTGATGCCATCGAGGCACATGAGTGCAGAAGCCATCTGGATCTCTGGAGTGACAGGGGGATGCCAAGAGTTGTCGGTAGTAAAAGCTGAGGTGAGCTTAACAGGGGACAGATGGCAAAGGCACCCCATCGTGACTGGCCCAGAGGCCCCTTGTATCCTTGGCATCGACTACCTCAGGAGAGGGTATTTTAAGGATCCAAAGGGATATCGATGGGCCTTTGGCATAGCTGCGGTGAATACAGAGAAGATCAAACAGTTATCCACCCTGCCTGGCCTCTCAGAAGATCCCTTCATCGTAGGATTGCTGCAGGTGGAAGATCAACAAGTACCGATTGCTACCAGGACAGTGCACCGGAGGCAGTATCGTACCAACCGAGACTCCGTGACTCCTATCCATGAACTAATTTGTCGACTGGAGAGCCAAGGAGTTATCAGCAGGACCCGCTCACCCTTCAACAGCCCCATATGGCCACTGTGGAAGTCAAATGGGGAATGGCGGCTGACAGTGGACTATCGGGGCCTGAATGAAGTCATACCACCTCTAAGTGTTGCCATACCAGACATGTTGGACCTCCAATATGAGCTAGAGTCAAAAGCAGCCAAATGGTATGCCACGATTGACATAGCAAATGCATTTTTCTCAATCCCTCTGGCGGCAGAGTGCAGGCCACAATTTGCTTTCACTTGGAGGCGTGTCCAGTACACCTGGAATCGACTGCCCCAGGGGTGGGACACAGTCCCACCATCTGCCATGGCCTGATCCAGGCTGCCCTGGAACAGGGTGGAGCTCCGGAACACCTGCAATATATTGATGATATCATTGTGTGGGGTGATACAGCAGGAGAAGTTTTTGAGAAAGGGAAGAAAACAATCCAAATTCTTCTGAAAGCCGGTCTTGCCATAAAACAAAGTAAGGTGAAGGGACCTGCACAGGAAATCCGGTTTCTAGGAATAAAATGGCAGGATTGGGCGTCGTCATGTGCCTACAGAGGTGGTTGACAAAATTGCCAATATGTCTCCACCAGTCAATAAGAAAGAAACACAAGCTTTCCTAGGCCTTGTAGGATTCTGGAGAATGCACATTCCAGGCTATAGTCAACTTGTGGGCCCCCTCTATCGAGTGACCCGGAAGAAGAATGACTTCAAGTGGGGCCCTGAGCAGAAACAGGCCTTTGAGCAAATCAAACAAGAAATAGCTCGTGCGGTGGCTCTTGGGCCTGTTTGGACAGGACCAGATGTGCAAAATATACTCTACACTGCAGCTGGGGAGCAGGGCCTCACCTGGAGCCTCTGGCAGAGGACCGCAGGAGAAACCCGAGGTCGGCCATTAGGATTCTGGAGCAGGAGTTATTGAGGATCAGAAGCCCACTATACTCCAACTGAAAAAGAAATACTAGCAGCTTATGAGGGGGTTCGTGCGGCCTCGGAAGTTGTTGGGACAGAAGCATATCTCCTCTTGGCACCATGATTGCCTGTCCTACACTGGATATTCAAAGGAAACATTCCCTCCATGCATCATGCAACCAGTGCTATATGGAGTAAGTGGGTGGCCTTAATTACACAACAAGCCCAAATGGGAAAACCCAACTTCCCAGGAATCCTAGAAGAGATTTTGAGTTGGCCAGAAGCCAGAGATTTTGGAGCACTGTCTGAGAAGGTGACTCGTGCCCAAGAAGCACCACCATATAACGAGTTACCAGAAAACGAAAGAAAATATGCTTTATTTACTGATGGATCCTGTCGAGTGACAGGAAACCATCGGAGGTGGAAAGCTGCTGTGTGGAATCGCACACGACAAGTCATTGAGACTGCTGAAGGGGAAGGTGAATCAAGCCAGGTTGCAGAGGTCAAAGCCATCCAACTAGCCCTAGAGATTGCTGAGAGAGAAAAGTGGCCCATACTCTATCTCTATACTGACTCCTGGATGGTGGCTAATGCCCAATGGGGATGGCTGCAGCAGTGGAAGAAAACCAACTGGCAGCGCAGGGGAAAACCCATCTCGGCTGCTGCATTATGGGAAGACATTGCTGCACGGATAGAAAACATGACTGTGAAAGGCAGGAGTTAGTAGTTAATGTTATGGGGTTGGTTTAAGGATGCAGCTGAAATTGCATGTGTGAGTAGGAAGGAATTCTGAGCATGATGCAAATGGTATGGAATAAGGGGTGGAAATTGTATTGGGTCTGACTGGGGTAAAGCTCACAGCCCTTACACTGCTGTGCTTTGCTTTGGTAGCTGGCGTTGATAACAGACCAATGTTTTGGCTACTGCCAAGCAGTGCTGTCCCTGTGACATTCCCTCCCCCACTGAAGGGGATGGGGGTGGGCAAGATCCTGGGAGGGGACACCAGCAGGCCAGCTGACCCCAGTCAGCCAAAGGGATATTCCATACCATATGACATCAGCTCAGATATATAAGGGAAGGAAGAGAGGAGGAGGAGGAGGAGGCACTCAGGGCTGGTCCATGTTTGCCTTCTTGAACAACCGTTACGCGTGCTGAAGCCTTGCTTCCCAGAAAGTGTCCGGACATCGCTACTGATGGGAAGTAGAGATTGATTGTTTTCCCCTCTGCTCTTGCGCACGCAACTCTCAGCTTGCTTGTTCTATTTTTCCCTGCTGTAATAAAACTGCCTTTTCTTACCCTGATAGTCTTTTTCAATAGTATCCTCTCCCCTCTCCCAATGGGAGAGGGATTGATAGAGTGACTGAGTGGGCACCTGGCACCTGGCTGGGGTCAACCCACGACATTACATTAATGAGCTCAGGCCAACAGTACAAGGTTCAAAAAGGCAAAGTGCCAGGTTGTACATTTCAGCCACAATGCCCAGCAGCACTACAGGCTGGGGGAAGTGTGGCTGAAAAGCAGCTAAGCAGAAAAGGATCTGCAGATGTCACAGAATCTGGGTGCAAAAACAAAAGCTCCACCAACATTTTTCGTGTTAGAGAACTGAAAGGAATGAGAGAGATTTGTCTTTACAAACAAACTGTGGGTCAGCTGATAAATAAAGTTAGATACTGAGATGAAAGAAACAATGGGAAGAATCATAAATTCGATAGGTATTCCACTGATTGACACAAGGAAAATAAAAGGGGTGGGTTATACATTAGAAGGGGGTCTTAGGTATTAGGTGATTTGGGAAGTCTGTACCTCTCAAGTACCTCAGCCAATGGGGAAAGAGAGAGGGAAATGTGGCTGGGAAATTACGATAAAAGAGACTGCATCCTCAAACAATTTGATAGACCCCATGGGAAATGCCCATGACCTCTCCCTTTATTCGAATAAAGTAACAGGACTCCTCTGTCTCCTTTTTGGACATAAATCTCTGGTGTTTGTGGATTGATTTTCCTGACAGAATCAAGGCATTACTTTATTCTGGCCAGGATGTTGTTCTGGCCAGGATGTGCATCAGAGATCATTTCACCCACACATTGCCCGGGTGTTGCAGAGAAAATCATTCCATCACACATAATTTTTACTAGATTTTTCACATGCTTATACAGTCAAAACATGGAGAAATTCATTGGTTCAATGTTCATTGGTCTCAAGTTGCACAGTTCTTAATAATTGGTTTCCTACTGGTTATTGATCCCTTTGCCTTTGATGCTAATTAGGTTCTCAGTCTTCCTTATCTTTTCCAAGACCAGGAGTCTCCGACCATGCCAGGAGTGATGTTTGGAGTTGATGTTTGTTAATGGTCGTTATCTTTCTTCTGTGCTACTCCCAGTCTGTTAAGATGTTAAACTCATCAGGCCTGGAGTGGTCAAGCAGTCCTTTGAAAAGAAACTTAAAATTCCTTTCACCTTGGGCAAAGACAAACAAAACCCCTTACTAAGGTTATATAAATTTTTTTTTAATTTTGTATCATTTCCAACACAGGGGTCTGGTCAAAAGGCAGCTGAATATGAGCCAGCGGGTGCCCAGGTGGCCAAGAAGGCCAATGGCATCCTGGTTTGTATGAGAAATAATGTGGCAAGCTGGACCAGGGCAGTGATCATTCCCCTGTACTTGGCACTGGTGAGGCCACACCTCGAGTGCTGTGTCCACTTCTGGGACCCTCACTTCAAAGAAGACATTAAGGTGCTGGAGCGAGTCCAGAGAATAGAAATGAAGTTGGTGAAGGGTCTGGCGTGCATGTCCTATGAAGAGTGGCTGAGGGAGTGGGAGTGTTTGGTCTAGAGAAAAGGAGGCTCAGGGGAGACCATATCACTCTACAATTACCTGAAAGGAGGTTGTAGCAAGGTGAGAGTTGGTCTCTTCTCCCAGGCAACTTGTGACAGGGTGAGAGGTCATAGCCTCAAGCTGAACCACAGGAGGTTCAGACTGGACATCAGGAGGAATTTCTTCACAGAAAGGGTTGTTAAACATTGGAATGGACTACCCAGGGAGGTGGAGTCCACTTAGTGCCATGGTCTAGTTGACAAGGTGGTGATCAAAGGTTGGACTCTATCTTGGAGGCCTTTTAAAACCTAAATGATTCTGTAAAAATTCTCAATATATTGTTGGTATTTGTGTGAAGATTAGTAACTTGCATCTGTGCATGAGACTCATGAGAGTCCAACTGAGGGATACCCTCTAAGCTATTTTATGCAAAATCTCATATTTGTTCCACAAGACTGTTTATAGTTGAATTTAAACCAAGAATCCATGATTCCCCACTCCTTTTGTTTTCATTGTTTTTTCCTTCTCTTTTTTGATCCATATCAGAACTCCTGACATTTGTGGACCACTATTTCGAATCACTGACTTCCTTTATGTATACAGATTTCTCCCTGAATTGTTTTCCAGATCCCAGAATTGCTTTATAATTGAAATCTAATAGCTTAATAATTGCAAGTTAATAATTTCTCAATGAAAAAAATAGGAGTGCTTAAAAAGCAATGCAGAACAACGCAATCAAAATGCTGACAACTATTTATGTTCAACAAGTCACATACAGTTTTAAATTGAAAGGGATGAGAAATGCTGAGAAGTAACTTGCCAGAATCATTTGGCTGGAAGGGGTCATAGAACAAGTCCTGCTACTGTCTAGACAATGCCCACTCAAGTTCACCAGTATCTTCTTGAGGGGTCAGGATATGACAAAAGCTTGAGGAGGTGTAAGAAAAAGGCTGCAGAAGCCAGGCATATGTGGTATAATGCAGCAAGAGATAATACAACAGGAGAAAGACAGGTGAGACTGCGATCTGTTCACTGCCTGAATTAGCTCTTTTATCACTTGCCTTAGCTTCTGCTGTTCTTCCCACTCTTGAGTTGGTACAGGAACATATGCATGCAGCATATACAGACTGTTAGTTGGCTTTACTCCACAGTTGTCTGGAACACTCTCCCCACTCCCAGGTAGCATGTGTTCACTTTGCCATATCTCCCCTCATGACTAGCTTCCTATTCCTTGTTCCCATGGTAGATTAGCCATGCTATTAAAGGCAGCATTTGTTGCAGCATGTGGCTGCATCCATAAATGTCGCAACTCTTTAGACAAGAGTGTGCTCATGCTTACCTTTGCTCTCTGTAGGATGGGAAACAGGCAGACAGTTCAGTCTGGGAGAAAAATGAAGACAGCTTGCTGGTGAAAGCCATGATGTGCCTGCACATTCCCAAGATACAGGCATCCCCAGCTGTGGGAGAAATAAGTAAGGACTCTACTCCTTGACTGAGAACCAGGAACTAGCCCACAGGGAAAAGCAGCAGAGGGAACGATGATTTGCTCATTATCTGCTCTTTCTGGAGTCGCATAAGAGATGGAGCAGAATAGGACTATGGGAAATATGAAGAGCAGCAGAAACTGATGACTAAACCCTGGTCAGCTTTTACTTTTCATATCTAATCTTCATTTTGAGTGACATGACTTTGAGCAATATCATTCTAGGTCAGGAAAAATGAGTCTTTGCTCAAGCCAAGAATGGCTCAATTTTGTTAGCACACAGCATACCCTTAAAGCATCTGGACACTGGAAAAATCAGTTACTTAAGTAACAATATGAGATTTTGATTCTCTGTTGTGAACTAAAGTTCAGTTAAAATGCCCCTATGGCAATGCATGAGGAACAGTGGCTGGATGGACACGTCCTTGTCAGTGCAGGTCTGGGGTACAGCATAAAGGCACATACAGTCTGAGCAACAGAGTGGGATAGAGCATGGAGATACAGGGCACAAGATCACTGGCAGTACTAGACTGCCCTTTGACAAAATGACCACAACCCAGCTATGCATCAGTTACCTGTTCCCTGCTTTGATTCAGCTATTATCATAGAATGTCCCATGTGAAGGCCAGTGGGCTAAAGTTCCTCCCCAGATTAGGATGACTGAAAAGGCTTGCCCCCAAGATGCTCTGTTCCACTATGCTGATGCACCCCAGTTCTACTTCCCCCATTGACCCGTTGACCTCCCCATCCCTTTCATACCTTATACGTTATCTACCCTAGAAAGTTCTCCCTTTTCTGTTCCCCCTTTTGGCCCCTGCTCCCAAGTCACACCCTATCGTGGAGTAACCTAGTTGAAAAAAACTCACGGTACAGAAAGGAGGAAGTGGAGCCGGAAATGAGGTATCCGGTATTACAATTTCCGCCTACAGAAACTCATAAAACAAAGAGAACACCTGGAGAGACCCTCTTTTAAATTTCCAGTTCGCTGAGGAAGGACTCACTTTCTCTCCCCTCCGTGCATCTGGTGAGGTACCCTCAGGCCACGTGGCCTGGGGCTGCTGGCCAGGATAGCGCGGAGGGGAGAGGGGAGGGAGAGCCCGGGCCAGTCTTTCAGCTCCTCAGGGTGGCTCCATGCAAGAGGGAACCAAATCGACTCTGCTCAAGCTGAGAGAGGCTTCATTCGGCTGCCCCCAGCCAAGGAGCCTTACCAACTCCACTCCCGCCTAGCTCGGGCTGGGCTGGTTTCTCCGCGGCACGGCGGGAAGAGGGCTTGGGGCCGGCTCCGTAAAGCTTGGATGCTGTCCCACTGGCTCCGTGGCACAGCCCAGTGCAGGAGAGTGGCACAGGCGAACTCCTCTCCCTGCAGCTCGGACACGGCCCCACTGGGCCGGTTCCGCAGAGTGGCTCAGCATGAGAAAGAGCCTGGCCAGCCCTCTACAGTTTGGACACGATCGCGCCAGCCCCTGCAGCTGAGACGTGGCTTAGATGGAAAACGAATTCCCCTCCCTCAGCTCGAATGCTGAACCTACTACACTTAAACCATGCGGGCGAATGTCATGTGACCATCGCCCAGCCGAAAGACAAATTAACTGTTTTCTTTTCAATATTCAGGATGGGACTTGAAGGCATTCATTTTCCCTCCCACACACAGAAAGAGCACAGGAATGAAGGCACCTACAAAAGGTACAATATAGAGACTTTAAGTTAAGGAATATAACCAATCCTATATTCAAAGAAAGAAGAGATGAGAAGTGCTCTGAAGTTGAAAATTCTCTTGTAAAAAACATGTTGATAGACTCGGCTATAATATACCCTGTAATATATGAACAATGGTCTAAAAGGGTGGAACAAGGGGGGATGTAATATTCTAGGTATAAGCAGTGAATTAAGACTCTTGTATTAAGACTTTCCTTGCCCCGAGAATAATAGAAAAAACTTGTGTTGCCAGTAAGAAGAAAGGGGGATTTCATTGTCACTGTAATAGAAATGCTCATCCTCAAAAAAGCACCTCAATGACCATCATATGTCCACTGGTAGTAGCCCTGGGAAAGCTACTGAAGTGGGAAGGGTCCCAGAAAAGCAAATCTTTTTCCTTCGGGGGTTTGCTTACTGGGAGGCTGATAACCATAGGAACTATGTTTCCTATGGAGAATCAACATAATAGAGCAAGGAAAAACTTCTCTCCCTACATGAATTAAGAAAAGAACTGTTTTTCCAGAGGTGGTATTTAACTACAAGTCAAAGTGTTGCCTTTTGTATGGTCAGTGGAAACAGTGGGAAAGAAATGAAGGGGAGGAGGGTGGTGGAAGGGGTTCTAAAGGTTTTGTTCTGATTTCTGATTATTATTATTCCTGTTTTAAGTCTGTTAATCAATCATTTTTATATTCCTTAAAGTATAAGCCTGCTTTGCCTACTATTAGTCCTTATCTCACAACAAAATCAAATAATTTTGGCTACAAAATTAATGTTTCTACCTAGTTTCGATCCCCCAAACCTCTAAACCGCAACACACCCACAGTCTCCCTATTGGCCCCCCGCCCTAACCCCGCCTGTGTACTGCCCCTGTGCCCTCAGACCATTGGCCCTGATGCTCTCTCCACCCGCATATACAAGCTGGTGCCTCAGTTGTTCCCAGGGCTTTTATCTTAGTCCTTGTCTTTGCCTCTGGATTCTCATATGAGCTATTGGATTAAACATCACTATGGAACTCCAAACAAAGACTCCTTTAAACTCCTTGCTGTTGGTGTGTCTGTTGAGCTATCCAGCATGCGTTTTAACAACTGTATGCATATGAATGTGCGGCCACCAAACTACTCCGGCTGGAGATGTTCCCAGAAGGTCACAACTCATCACCACTAGCCCCAGTGGCTTGTGACAGTCCTGAGTTGGAAGGGACCTGTGGCTGATGGTGTGGGCCGGCCAGCTGCCCACCAGGGTTTCGGACAGCAGCCCAACGGTGGCTACAAGCGAGTGTCCCCGACCTGAGCAGGTTCACTGCTGTCAGGTCCTTACGTCCCTTGCTGCAGGCCATGTCTCCCTTTACGGTGGACACTGTAACCACTGTATACTCTGAGCCAGAGTATAGCGGAAGGGATCTTTCACCCAGGAATAACAGAGACACTGTAACGCATGGTTAGTAGCTCTCTGGGCATCCAGGCTAAAGACCTGGGGCTGCCTTTGCATCAGACTTTTATTGAGAGATTACAAACCAATCACCAATGGGCTCAGGGGAGGAACCAGGGAGGGACAGGAACCAACTGGGAAGGGAAGGGGGAGGAGAGGAGGAGACTAACAAGGGGATAACACAATCAACTACTGAGTAACAATGAACTTTCTGGAACCTAAAGATGATAGACAGGAGAGTGACAGGTGGCCGGACAAGTGGGGACAGGGTAGCCAGCCCCCAGGATGCTCAGCCCATCTACAGGGCAAACCACTTAGGGCTCTACCCCAGGGGAGTCCCTAGCCCCGAGCTTTCTGGGGGGGAGGGGTGGGGGAGAAAGGGTTTTTGGAGGCTTGGACCACCGCAACAGGGACCCACAAGGATCATCAAAATGCAACTCCTGGTCCTGCACAAGACAACTCCAAGAATCACACCATGTGCCCAAGAGCACTCTCCAAAAACTTTTTGAACTCTGGCAGGCTTGGTGCTGTGACCAGTTCCCTGGGGAGCCTGTTCAGTGCCCAACCAGCCTCTGGACATTAGAAAAAGGTTTTTCACCCAACCTAAACCTCCCCTGACACAGTTTCATGACATTCCCTTGAGTCCTATCACTGGTCACCAGAGAAATCAGAGCCTGCCTCTCCTCTTCCCCTTGTGAGGAAGTTGTAGACTGCAATGAGGTCTCCCCTCAGTGTCCTCTTCTCCAGGCTGAACAAACCAAGTGATCTCAGCCGCTCCTCATAAGGTTTCCCCTCAAGGCCCTTCACCACCTTCATAGCCCTCCTTTGAATGCTCTATAATAGCTTTATATCATTCTTATATTGTGGAACCCAAAACTGCACACAATACTCAAGGTGAGGGCACAGCAGTGCAGAGCTGAGTGGGACAATCACCTCCCTTGCCTGGCTGGTGATGATGGGCCTGATGCCCCCCAGGACATGGTTGGCCCTCCTGGCTGCCAGGGCACTGCTGACTCATATTCAACCTGTCACTGACCAGAACCTCCAGGTCCCTTTCCACAGTGCTGCTCTCCAGCCTCTCACTACCCAGTCTGTCCAAACATCCAGGGTTGCCCCATCTCAGGTGCAGAATTCAGCACTTGTCTTTGCTAAACTTCATATGGTTGGTGATTGCCCAGTCCTCTAATTTATTGAGGTCTCTCTGCAGGGGACTCTGCCTTCGAAGGAGTCAACAACTTCTCCCAGTTTAGCATCCAAGACATTTATGAAGATGTGGAAGAGCACAGGGCCTAAGATGGAGCCTTGTGGAACACCACTAGTGACAGGTCGCTGGTCTGATGTCATCCCATTCACTATAACCCTTTGCACCTGATCCCTGAGACAATTGCTCACTCATCACATGATGTTTTTATCAAGATGTATGCCAGTTTGTCCAGAAGGATCCTGAGAGAGACAGTAACAGAAGCTTTACTGAAATCCGAAAAGATGGCATCAAATGGCTTCCCTTGATCAATTAGGTGGGTTACCATGTCATAAAAGGAAATTAAGTTTTTCAAGCAGGACTTCCCCCCCTCCCCACGAAGCCGTGCTGGCTGTGACTAATGACTGCATTGTCCTCCAGGTGTTTTTCAATAATTCACAGAATTATCTTCTTCATAACCTTACCAGGCACTGAAATGAGACTGATAGGCCTGTAGTTTCCAGGATCATCCTTCTTGCCCTTCTTGAAAACTGGGACATTTGCCAGCTTCCAGTCAATTGGGACCTCTCTGGATTCCCAAGACCATTCAAAAAAATCATTGAGAGAGGTCTTACAATTACATCAGCCAGCTCTTTGAGGATTCTCAGATGAATCCCATTAGGCCCCATAGACTTACAGGGATCCAGCTTGATGCCTTTTTCTGGTCTTAGGAAATAAAGGCTCAGACACAGTGAAAGGGTTGGGGGTTGTTTACCTCGGTATTTTAATAGGATCCCGTTCGATGGCTTCTGCCGTCCAGGTAGAACACGCCGCAAAAAGCCCCTTCCCCCAATTCAGTATACAATTAAAGACTCTACACATTAGCATATCTACCAGGAGGGCCCAATAAGGGGCCTGGGTGGGCTAACTTCTAGTTTACAAAATCTATTCTACTATGAGACCTTGAGGGCTCACAAAAACAGGGTGTTTGGTCTCTAGCTCTACGTGGCTTCAGGGGTGTTTAGTCTACCGGCCTCCTAAACACCATGAAACCAGGCTAAACTATCACCTAAAGCATCACAAGTATGCATGCTAATACTTGTGAATATAGGGAACAGGGTACGACATATTCAGGAGAAAAAGCAGAAAAAATCCCTCAGGCATCAAGCTGGAGCAGCAGATCCCACATAAGTTCAGGTCTGACTGGAAGTTTATCATTCTCACAGCCATGGTCCTCCAGCTCAGGGCACTGGGACCTCCAGAGCCCATCATCAGTGTTGAAGGGAGAAGCAAAGAATGCATTAAACCTCTCTGCTATGTCTCTGTCCCTGTTTGTGAGGTGACCATCCTCATCAAGTAATGGGCCAATGTCATTTCTGCACTGCTGTAGTGGTTTCAGTTTGCCTATTCAGGTTTGTGGTTAAATGCTAGCACACTTACTTATATTTACTTGATTGCTTGTTGTGAGATGAGGATTAGGAGTAGGTAAAGCAGGTTCAAACTTTATAAAGTACAAAGAAGTTTTATTAATATACCAAAGACAAAGGGAAAAGAAAAAAAAAAACTCAAGAAAAAAAAAACTAGAACAAACTCTTCAGACTACCCCTCCTTTCCCCACCTCTCTATTTCATTCTCCCTGACAATATACAAAAGACAACACTTTGACCTCTAGTCAATTTGCCACCTCAGAAACAGCTCTTGTCCCAGTTCATTTAGGGAGAGAAGTTTCTTTTGCTTACACTATGGATTTTCTGTAAGAAAAATACAGTTTTTATGGGTCTTCTGCCTCACCATTAGCCGCTGCCCGGAGCAAAGTCCAGCTTAATGGTGGATCTCTCCCACACCAGTAGCCTTCCCACAGCCACTTGGGTGGGTTATGAACAGTCCACAGGGTACCTGTTTTAAAGATGCCCAGTTCAATTGCAGCAACAAAGAAAATCCCTTCTTCTGTGCTTAGCAACACAGGTTCTCCTGACAACTCAGGTTCTCTAGCATTCTCCCCGGGACCAGGGCTCTGGGTCACAGCCTCTCCTCTCTCTTGGTTCTAGTTTCTCATCAGGCTGTACTTTTTCAACACTTACTTGTCTGTACTTAGGTAATTCAGTTCATTGGCTGCAATAAGAACCTCACATCCCCCTTTGGACTATATCTTCATATATTACAGAGAATTTATTAGCTCAGTCCCCAACCATGGTTCTCCAAAAGAGTTTTCAGCTTCACTCTTGAAGCAACTTCCCATGCACCTCCTTGTAAGTATCAGTTCTGCTTTCCTCACTGACTGTAAAGTCTCTGCGCTGCACTATGTAGGATGTCCTCACTCGTTCCTCTCTCTGCGAGGAAGGATGGGTGTCTGTGAGTTTAGTCCAGGCATGGAGAGAGTTAATCTCTGTCTCTCTCTCTCTCCGGCAGTGTGAGGATCACGTGCTCTTTGCCGGGCTGTTTGAACAGGTCCGAGCTGGATGGAGTCTGGCCCGGTCCATGCCTGGCCCAGAGCAGGGGCCTGGCTCTCCCTCTCGTGTAGCTGGCACACTGGCTGAGCTGTATCTGCTGAGGATTCCAGCCGTTCCTCCCCCATGCCCGGCTGCAGCGGCACGGCCACTCCAAACTTCCCTTCCCCCTCCCCCCCGCCCCCCCCCCCACCTTTAGAAGGAGGGGGGGGGAGGGCTTGAGCCTTACCAGCGCGAGAAGCAGGAGATGCTCCTCTCTACACAGCAGCAGCAGGTCCAAAGAGGAAGACCTTCAGAGAGTCTCTGCTTATATATGGTTTTTTTCCTCGAAGGCAGACCAACTTTTTTTAATAAGTTCACTTACATATCAGTTCTTAAAACTACCTGATTATTAGCTCTCTCTCGCAGGAAGGAAGTTGTATTCCTTCCTGCAGCATAGATCACTTCCTAGATTTTGACCCCTCTAGCCTAACCCAGGACAACTGCCTTTTCCTATTGACATATTTTTAAAAAAACCCTCTTATCCCCCACAGTTCTGCCCAGCATCAACTCCAATTGAGCTTTGGCTGCACAAATCTTCTCCCTACAGTAGTGAGCATCATCTCTGTATTCTTCCCATGTCACCTGACCTTGCTTCCACTGGCCATACACCTTCCTTTTTTGCCTTATTTCTAAGACAAGATTCCTGTTCATCCAAGCCAGCCTTCTGGCTCATCTGCTTGACTTCCAGCATTTGGAAATTCCCTGCTCCTGTGCTCTTAGGAGGTGATGTTTAAAAAGTGACTGGCACTGATGGACCCCAGCACCTTAAAAGGCATTTTCCTAGGGAACCTTACTGTTATGAATGGAGACGAGAGCTTAGACAAGTGCTGCCTTTGACGCAGATTTCTGGCAGTAGCTCTGTTTGAGGCGGCCTGCATCCCAAATGATTCTTGCTCCCAAGTTCTTAATAATGGCCAATTAGATCTATTACAAAATGGATTATTTATTGAATAGACACAAGATTAACAGACATAAGACTTCTAAAAGACTATTTACTACACAGGATAAAAAAAAAAACTATTAGTAGATAAAAAATACAGTGCACTGTCGGTGGCGAGAGAAGCAAGATCTCAACTCAGTGTGAATGATAAATCAAGCTCGTTTATTGCCAGAAAGTCCACACTCTTTATAGTGCTGTCCGTGCTCAAAACGTTATTCCCCACAGAAGTTTCTCACAGGAGCTTTCTCTATTCTAATTAAAACACCAAGCTGATATCAGAAGGCAACAACAGTAACAGTTTCTTCTGCCAAGTTAATCTTAGGACACCTGCAGCTTGTTTTCAGCTTTCATGTCTCTCTTTCCCACAGTTGTCTTGAGAATAACCTTGAGCAGAGGCCTAGCTTTTGTCTAAGGGGCCTGGATTGCTCACTCACTTTATGTCTGAGCAGCTGGAGAAGGATATTCTCCAACAGTGCACGATAAAAGGTACCTATATTACAGCTAGCAAAGAAATAGTATAGATTAGAATTCAATACATCTTATCACCGAATTGATGATATACAAAAAGTCCTTTCCCTCAATTTTTGGAAAAGTAAATGTGAAATTTGCATCCAAACTTCGGAGAAAACCCCCACATATTTCCAGGGTGTGTGTAGGGGACTTCAGACTCTGTAAAAGTTTGTGTAGCTTTTATAGTTTGTAAAGTGAAGTGTCTGTCAGCCCGAAATTCCTGTTTATCTCCCCACATCTTGTTCTCAAGGCAAGCTGTTCCTTGTCAGCATGGGTTTCACCCCTCTGGAGCCAGAGATAACTCCTTTGCCAGACACATACCCAACCTGGGTTAACTCATCCATTCATGTGAGGGGGAGAATGCCTGGAACGATCGCACCAGCTGATGGACAGATAAGTTCTTCTGTGGTAGGGGGAACGTCCTGCCACACTTATTAATTCCCTGAGCAACCTGAAGTGAGCTCTCCTCATGTCCAGAGCTCAGGTTTTGCTGAACCTTTTCCCCCTGTCACCAGAGATTTTAAACTCAATTGCTTCATGGTCACTGTGACCAAGATGGCCACCAACCACCACTTCACTCACAAGACCCTCTCCAGTAACAAGGAAGAAATCAAGGAGGGGCCTTTCCTAGTCAGCTCCTTTAGTGCCTGTACCACGAAGTTATCATCCAGGTGTTTTAGGAATCTTCTGGACCTGTTTGTGCCAGCTGTGTGGTGTTCCCATTTAACATCTGATAAGTTTGAGTCCCCCATAAGCACAAAGGCAGTTGATTTGTAGGTTTCCCTTTGTTCCTTGAAGAATAATTCAATGGCATCATCGTCCTGGCTAGGAGGTCTATAGTAGACTCCCATGATGACATCTGCATTATTTGTTTGTTCCTTAATCCTTACCCAGAGACACTCAATTGTGCCATCGCCAACTGCAAGCTCCATACATTCCAGCCCCTCCATTACATACAACTCCTCCCTCCCTCCTGTGGCAGGACCTTTCACCCCCTGATACAGCAGAAACTTATCTTCCCACCACATATGGCTTAGCCAGACTGGAATGATTTGCCATGTGATAAATTATCCTGGCTGAAAACCTCCTTAGCCAGCAATACACATCCTGTCTTGGCGTGAGAAAGGAAAACCTAAAAATAGTGACTGCAGAACACAAGCACTTTTACAACTATAAAAGACCACTAGGATTTTCATGAAATCAGAAATCTCTTATATACTCTCTAAGTGTGTAGAGTTCTCCTCAACATGAAGACATTCACATCAAGTTACTTCCCAGGGATTGAGAGGAATTAAGGAGATTCTCTGCACACCACAATCATTCATTGTTAAGTGACATTGACTCCTAATCTATACTATTTCTTCACTAGCTGTAACATAGGTACCTCTATAGTGCACTGTGACATCTACTAGTAGTGTTTCTTTTGTTTTTCCTGTGTAGTAAGTCTGTTTAATCTTATGCCTGTTTCCTTGGCCTATTCAAATAAATAATTCATGTTGTAATAGGCCTGATCGATCATTCTTAAGAACTTGGGAGCGAGAGTGAGTTTTGGAGTGCTGGTGTCTTAGGTTCCAATGGGATGTATTCTATCACCATCTTCGTGGGATGTTGGGGCCGGGCGGGGCAGTGTTCCTGATGGCCGCAGAACGGTTTGCTAATGAGCCGGTCGTTGGGGCCGGATGGAGCACTTTACTCACCCCCAACATTGCAGCTAGTGGCCCATCATCCCATTGTGAGATGCCCCGCCCAGGGGGAGGAACCAATCTATCCCGATCTGCATATAAACTGGTATTTGAAGCACCACAAGCAGCTTTTCCACTGGATTCCCAGAGGAAGACCAGACCCTTCTACACCACCACTGGACCTTCAGAGGAGAACTACACCTTTCACAGGATCACTGCTTCAACAGAATCACATCTATCACTCCCAGAGGACTGCAACCACCTTCTAAGTGGACTACTACCAACACCCTGACCGACAGGGTGTATTCTGACTCTGTCAGTGTTTTTGTATTGTTACTTTTTTTTTTTCTATTAAATTGTAGTTCTGACTTTGAGTCTCTCACTGATTGGCTTTCAAACTACCACATAATTTGGCGACCCAGGTGGGACCAGGCCCTGAGGAAAGTCAGAATTACAATTTTGTGTTCTAGAAGCCACCTATTCACGATGATACTCAACATACTTACATGTGTTCTGTACCTTGCTCTATATATATTTCCGCAGACAGGGAATTACCTGCCTGTGGTAATGCTCCTGTGTAGGCCGGGGTATCGTATAAAAATTGCTTTATTAGTTTACTATGTCTATTGCATGATAACCTCCGAGGCAATGAAAACCATTCGGAATATATACTCAATTTTGTTTGCTTGTCCTAGTCTGGGCTGCTACATCTGGGGCCTCCTCAACAATCGCACCCAGCCCCTAGGGGAAAGAGTAGAGAATGGTTTCTTTCAGCCTTTCAGACCTGACACAACAGTTTTTGAAAATATTGAGTTCCCTTTGGATGTCAAAGATGGTATAATCTTGCTGTCAGTTCTGTTTTCTTTTCTCTCTGTGACCTGCACCGTGTACACCATGCTTAGAGTCAGAACAATGCTCGATGCTGCACAGTATCCTCAGGATGAGGACAAGAAAAGCAGCAAAACAACAGGCACCATATCTAAACAAACTGTCATGGAGGAAAAAGAGATGGAAAGAAACGACAGAGTCTCCACACAAGCCATCACCAAGCCAGAACAGCCTAAGCCAGTAGCAGTTGCCCCCCTTCAGAAAAAGAAAACCAGGAGCAAATCAGCCCGCACAGTGACTGATGAGGAGGAGGCTGGACCTTCGCACCAAGCAGAAGAGACGGAGCCAGAGATCATCACTCGCTCTTTATCCCTGGGTGAGCTGCGTGACCTACGGAGGGAGTTCACCCACCAGAAAAATGAATCCATCCTGACCTGGCTGCTTCGCATCTGGGATGCTGCAGCCAATGACACCATGCTAGATGGAAGTGAGGCCAGGCAACTTAGATCCCTGACCCCGGATGTGGTCATTGACCAGGGGATCGGGAAAACCCAAGAAACTCTCAGCCTCTGGCGGCGACTGCTGGCAAGTGTAAGGGACAGATACCTTTGTAAAGAAGACCTCCAGGTGCACCAAGGAAAATGGAGCACAATGGAACAAGGTATCCGATGCCTGAGAGAATTGGCCGTGCTGGAGATCATTTTCTCAGAAAATGAGAGATTCCCTAAGAACCCAGATGATGTCCAATGCACGTCACAGATGTGGCTGAGATTCGCACGGCTCGGACCAGAGATATACTCCCGTTACCTAGCAACACTGCAATGGAGAGAAAGAGCGGACAAGGTGGGAGTACTGGTCAACAAACTAAGAATTTATGAAGACACTGTCACTGCCCCGTTACGCACCCATGTCTCATCTGTGGAAACAAAGCTGGCTGAGCACGTCCGGAACTTGGAAGAGAAACTCAGAAAGGAGCTGAAGCAAGAAATTCACCACATCTCACCAGAACCAACAAGGGTCTCTGCTATTAGGAGCCAACATTCTCCAGCCAGAGAAAGAAGATACACTCCATGAGGTAACCTCTGGTTTTTCCTTCAGGAGCATAGAGAAGACATGAAGAAGTGAGACAGAAAACCCACCTCTTCCTTAGCAGCCCGAGTACGTGAACTGAAAAGAGGAACAGCTACCACAAGAAGCCCATCTAGAGTGAATGCCGCTCCAGTCTCTTGTGGACAGAACTCAGAACAGTATAGGAATGATGATATGACTGATCCTCTTGAAAGAACCTCAAGAACATATTTACAGGAAGAGAGCAACGTGTACCATGATCAGGAATAGAGGGGCCCTGCCTCTAGCCAGGTAGAGGAAAGGGACAACCGGATCTATTGGACTGTGTGGATCCGATGGCCTGGCACATCTGACCCACAAAGATACACGGCTTTGGGTGACACCGGCGCTCAATGTACCCTGATGCCATCAAGATATGTGGGAACAGAATCTATTTCTATTTCTGGGGTGACAGGAGGATCCCAGCAGCTGACTGTATTGGAAGCTGAAGTGAGTTTAACTGGGAATGAGTGGCAGAAACACCCCATCGTGACCGGCCCAGAGGCCCCATGCATCCTGGGCATAGACTATCTTAGAAATGGGTATTTCAAAGTCCCAAAAGGACATCGTTAGGCTTTCGAGATAGCCGCAGTAGAAACAGAAGACGTCCAACAGCTAAATACCTTGCCTAGTCTCTCAGATGACCCCTCTGCTGTGGGACTGCTAGAAGTTGAAGAACAGCAGGTACCAATCGCCACGGCGACAGTGCACCGACGGCAGTACCGCACTGACAGAGACTCTGTGGTTCCCACCCACGAGATGATTCGTAAACTGGAGAGCCAAGGAGTGGTCAGCAAAGCTCATTCACCCTTTAACAGCCCTATATGGCCAGTGCGTAAGTCCAGTGGAGAATGGAGACTGACAGTGGATTATCGTGGCCTGAATGAGGTCACACCACCACTGAGTGCTGCTGTGCCAGATATGTTGGAACTTCAGTATGAACTGGAATCCAAAGCAACAAAGTGATACGTGGCCATCGATATTGCCAATGCCTTTTTCTCCATTCCTCTGGCAGCAGAGTGCGAGCCTCAGTTTGCTTTCACCTGGAGGGGCGTGCAGTACGCCTGGAACAGACTCCCCCAGGGGTGGAAGCACAGCCCCACCATCTGCCATGGACTGATCCAGGCTGCACTGGAAAAGGGTGAGGCTCCAGAACATTTGCAGTACATCAACGACATTATCATAGAGGGGAACACAGCAGAGGAAGTCTTTAAAAAAAGAAAGAAGATCATCCAGATTCTCCTAAGAGCTGATTTTGCCATCAAGCGAAGTAAGGTTAAGGGACCCGCTCAAGAAATCCAGTTTTTAGGAGTCAAGTGGCAAGATAGATGTCTCCAGATCCCAACAGAAGTAGTCAACAAGATCACTGCTATGTCCCCACCTACGAACAAGAAGGAAACCCAGGCTTTTCTAGGAGCCGTCAGGTTTTGGAGAATGCATATCCCGAAATACAGCACAATTGTAAGCCCTCTTTACCTCGTGACACGAAAAAGAAATTATTTCAAGTGGGGTCCTGAGCAACAACAAGCATTCGAACAAATTAAGCAGGAGATTGCCCACGCAGTAGCCCTTGGGCCAGTCAGAACAGGGCAAGATGTGAAAAATGTGCTCTACACTGCGGCCGGAGAGAACGGTCCATCCTGGAGCCTGTGGCAAAAGAGACCTAAAGAGACTCGAGGACAACCTCTCGGGTTCTGGAGTCGGGGATACAAAGGATCTAAGGCCAGCTATACCCCAACCGAGAAAGAGATTCTTGCGGCTTATGAAGGAGTTCGAGCTGCCTCAGAAGTAATTGGCACCGAAGCACAGCTGCTTCTGGCACCCCGACTACCAGTGCTGGGTTGGATGTTCAAGGGGAGGGTTCCTTCCACACACCATGCTTCAGACGCCACGTGGAGCAAGTGGATTGCGCTGATCACACAGTGAGCCCGGATAGGAAACCCTAATCGCCCTGGGATTCTGAAAATTATAACAAACTGACCTGAAGGTGAAGCTTTTGGGTTATCTTCTGAAGAAGAGGAGGGGCAAGTGACACGTGCTGAGGAAGCCCCACCATATAATGAGCTATTAGAGACCGAAAAACTATATGCCCTCTTCACTGATGGTTCCTGCCAAATTGTAGGTGCTAACCAGAAGTAGAAAGCTGCTGTATGGAGCCCCACACGACAAGTCGCACAAGCTACTGAAAGTGAAGGTGGATCGAGTCAAGTCGCAGAGCTTAAAGCCGTCCAGCTGGCTTTGGATATTGCTGAGCAAGAGAAGTGGCCTCGGCTCTATCTCTACACCGACTCCTGGATGGTAGCTAACACTTTGTGGGGTTGGTTGAATCGCTGGAGAAAGGCCAACTGGCAGCGCAGAGGGAAACCCATCTGGGCCGCTGAGATTTGGCAGGACATCGCTACCCGTGTAGAGAGGCTGACTGTGAAGGTTCGACACGTGGATGCACATGTACCCGAAAGTCAGGCCAATGAAGAGCATCGTAACAATGAGCAGGTGGGCCGAGCTGCCAAACTGAGAGTATCACAAGTGGATCTAGACTGGCAACACAAGGGAGAATTATTTCTAGCTCGTTAGGCCCATGATGCCTCTGGTCATCAGGGATGAAATGCAACGTACCGATAAGCTTGTGACTGAGGGGTGGACTTGACCATAGACAGCATCTCACAGGTCATCCATGGCTGCGAGACCTGCGCTATGATCAAGCAGGCCAAGCGGGTGAAGCCTCTGTGGTACGATAGACAATAGTCGAAGTATAGGTATGGAGAAGCCTGGCAAATTAACTACATCACACTTCCCCAAACCCGTCAAGGCAAGTGCTACGTGCTGACCATGGTGGAAGCAACCACTGGATGGTTGGAGACCTATGCTGTGCCTCATGCTACTGCCCAAAACACCATCTTAGGCCTGGAAAAGCAAGTCTTGCGGAGACATGGCACCCCTGAGAGAACTGAGTCGGAAAACGGGACCCATTTCAAGAATGGCCTTATAAACTTCTAGGCCAAAGAACATGGCATCGAGTGGATATATCATATCCCTTATCATGCACCAGCTGCCAGGAAAGTTGAACGGTGCAACGGACTACTTAAGACCACCCTGAAGGCACTTGGCAGGGGGACCTTCAAAAATTGGGAAATGAACTTAGCAAAGGCCACCTGGATGGTCAACACACGAGGCTCCATCAATTGAGCTGGTCCTGCCCAGTCTGAACCCTTGCACACAGTGGACGGAGTTAGAGTCCTTGTGGTACACATGAGAGGTATTTTAGGAAAGACTGTTTGGATTAGTCCCACCTCAGACAAAGGCAAACCCATCCGTGGGGTTGTTTTTGCTCAAAGACCTGGTTACACTTGGTGGGTAATGCAGAAAGATGGGGAAACCCATTGTGTACCACAAGAAAACTTAATTTTAAGTGAGAACTGTGTGTAAAGTTTCATTGTATATATATATATATAAAAAGATTAAAGGGGGTATTGGTTTGAGTATCACATAGATGGTGATAGAATAAGGGGTGGATAATGTCTTAGGTTACAATGGTATGTATTCTATCACCATCTTCATGGGATGTTGGGGCTGGGTGGGGCAGTGTTCCTGATGGCCGCAGAACGGTTTGCTAATGAGCCGGTCGTTGGGGCCGGATGGAGCACTTTACTCACCCCCAACATTGCAGCTAGTGGCCCATCATCCCATTGTGAGATGCCCCGCCCAGGGGGAGGAACCAATCTATCCCGATCTGCATATAAACTGGTATTTGAAGCACCACAAGCAGCTTTTCCACTGGATTCCCAGAGGAAGACCAGGCCCTTCTACACCACCACTGGACCTTCAGAGGAGAACTACACCTTTCACAGGATCACTGCTTCAACAGAATCACATCTATCACTCCCAGAGGACTGCAACCACCTTCTAAGTGGACTACTACCAACACCCTGACCGACAGGGTGTCAGGTTGTATTCTGACTCTGTCAGTGTTTTTGTATTGTTACTTTTTTTTTTTCTATTAAATTGTAGTTCTGACTTTGAGTCTCTCACTGATTTGCTTTCAAACTACCACAGCTGGCCACCTCAATAAAGCTGCTGTCTACTGCCAGAAACCTGGGCAAAGGCAGGGACTTGTCTACGCTCTCTCCTCATTCGTAACACCACCTCATCTGCCTTGCCTATCCTTCCTGAAGAGCCTGTAACCATCCAACAGGGCACTCCAGCCACAGGACTCATCCCACCAGGTTTCACTTATGTCAATGATGTGTGTCTGGGACTGGACCAAGGCTTCAAGCTCCTTTTGCATATTCCTCGTGCTGCATGTGTTGGTATAAAAGCATTTCAAGTGTGATTTGTTGTAGCTGACACCCTGTGGAGCAGATTGAAGGATGTCACTAGCACTCTGTTCCTCCAGTTTTGGCCTGCCATTCCATTGCTTATCACTGGCAAGCCTGGTTTTGTCTCTTTCCCCCTTCCAATCTAGTTTAAAGCTCCCCCAATGAGCCCTGTTAACTCCTGAGCTAAGATCCGTGTTCTCCTTTGAGACAGGTGGGCCCTGTTTGTTGCCAGCAGGCTCACTGTTGTATAAACTGACCCATGATCAAAAATCCCCAAAATTCTGCTGGTAAAACCAATCTCAAAGCCAACTATTCATCTGCATGGTCTTCCTGTTTCTTGCCCCATCATTCCCTGCAACTGGCAGGACAGAAGAGAACACAACATGTGCTCCAGATCCTTTGACCAGTTGACCCAAGCCCCTGATTGTTTGCAGCCTTATTGTTGGGACTTCGTCAGTACCCACCTGGAAAACCAGTAGAGGGTAATAATCAGTGGACCATACCAAGCTAAGAAGTTTCTTTGTGATGTCCCTTACCTGGGCCTCAGGGAGGCAACACACCTCCCTATGAGTTGGATCTGGTCAGTGTATTGGGCCCTCCATTCCGCTCAAAAGGGAGTCACAAATCACTACTATGCTTCTTTTTTTCTTAACTGAGGAGGTCATGATGCAGGGGGTAGGCTACTCTGCCCTGGGTGACACCTCCGTTCCAGAAGAACCTTCATCCATGTTCTCATTTCCCTGGTCCTCACCTTCCAGGGCTTCATACCTATCATATAAGGACACCTGGGAAGGTGAGGTAGATTGGGAGTAGATTTGCCTGCCACCCAAAGCAGAAACCTGTTTCCATTCCCCTCCATCTCTAAGGCCCCCTCCTTCCACCTGGTGGTGAGAGGGTAGGGGATCCATTGCTTCCTGTGAAGTGGAGAGCAGGTCCCTTTTTCTCAGGCATGGTAGAGTGCAGCTCCACCAGTCAATTCCCTCCTCAGAGTCCCTGATACTTCTTAGTTTTTCTACTTCATCTCTTATCTCTGCTACCAGGCTGACCAGATTGTCCACATGATCACACCTCACACAGCTGTTCTCCCTGCTGTCCTCTGAGAGCAGCACCAGGATCTGGCACTCCCTGCAGACTGAGACCTGGACCCCTGCATGCTTTCGTGGGTGGGTCACCATGTCCTTTCTGGTGTGCACAGAGTGAAAGGAATGAGAAGGAGGTGTCTTTACAAACAAACTGTGGGCCTGATGGTAGATAAGGCCAGATACAGAGAGGTGAAAGAAGCAATGGGGGGGAACCATAAATTCCATAGGAATTCCACTAATTGACACAGACTGTTAGTCACTCAGGACTATGCTAAATCTCTGGACTTAGAGAAAAAGAACAGAGACACAAGGAAAAAGAAAAAGGGGGGGGTGCACATTAGAAGGGGGTCTTAGGTATTAGGCGTTGTGGGAAGTCTGTACCTCTCAAGTACCTCAGCCAATGGGGAAAGAGAGAGGGAAATGCGGCCGGGAAATTAGGATAAAAGGGAGGCTGCGTCTTCTAAAAAATCTGAGAGACCCCAAGGGAAATGCCCCATGGCCTCTCCCTTTATTCAAATAAAGTTACAGGACTCCTCCATTTCCTTTTTGACATAAACCTCTGGTGTTTGTGGATTAATTTTCCAGACAATTTGGGGACTCTTGTCTGGGATATTTCCACCATCTGGGGGTGGCGGGCAGCAAGTGGAGCTGAAGGCACACCTCACCCAGTTTCAGTGATCAGCTTCCCTTGGTGCAGGGCTTGCACCGGGCAATTGATTGGGTTCCCAAGACTGTCCAGGAGACAGACAAGTGGTGGGTCAGGGGGGTCCATGAAGAGTCTGCAGGGAAGTACCACTGAAAATCTCACCAGTGAGTAAAATGGGATCTTCGGGGAGTAAACCTGGGAGGGCATCCATGTAGGGTTGCAAAGGTAAAGCTGGGAAGGGGCTCTGGCAAAAGGCATGACGATCCCAAAATATCTCTGAAGAATCCTTTGGAAGAATGTTGAGTTGGTTTACACATTCTCCCAGAGGTAATTAAGGATATAGATGCCCAGGGGGGACAATAAAGGAAAGTTGAGAAGGGGTCTTGACAATCCATGCCCAGGGGGGCAATAAGGAAAGTCGGGAAAGGGGTCTCGAAAACAGGGAATGGACGGATAGAGTTTGTGTGTTGGAACAGAACTGGTTCAAGGGGAGTGTGGAGAGATATGGTTGAGGCAAGGAGCAGCAGGACCGGGCGCAGTGGTGCAGGACTGGGAGCATGGGCTGGGGGCCTGTGGGGGCTGGGGGGCAGCCGGGGCTCAGCGCTTGGCAGTGCCTGATCCCACCACCCCCGGGCACGGGGGGCAGTGGCCAATGGCCCCCGTGAGGCTGCGGGACACCCTGGCTGCCTGTGGTGCTGTCGGCCGTACCCACTGAGGGGGGTGGGGGGGGGGGGGGAGGACCGCGTTTAGACACTGCGGCAGGACAGAGACCGGCTCTGGTATAGGGTGTGTGATAAAGAGAGCAAGAACAAGGAGGAGAAGGAAGGAATATCAGGGAAATGCAGATTGTACGTGGTAGGATTAGGATTTTCTTTTAAAGATTTTTTGGTTCAATAGGAAAACGAATGGTTTTGAGCTGTGAGAAAATTGTCAAAAATATCTTTGATTGTTCAAGGGGTTGTGAAAATTGTGATTTCTTCTGTAGGCTTAGAAGTTTGAACGCATCTTTATCTGGGACAATTGTGGAAATTGTGGTAAATTAATTTGGGGATTTAATTCCTTTGCCTACATGGAGTTTTGTGTGGAGTCAAAAGGCTCCTGTTTGGAGGGGTCCCACGTCCCTCTGCTTTTTGTGTGTTTTGTTGTGAAAACTCCAGAGCTGGCAGGTTTCAGTCCTGAAGCCAATTCTGCAACTTCTATCTTGCGGGGAACCCCTCCCCACCACTCTATGGTTTGTTGTGGAGAACTAAAATTGGCAGGTTCTAATCCTGAGGCCAATTCTACAGCCCTTGTAGGGATGGTGGTGTCCCTATGCAGGCCTCGGTATTTATCATGCAGCTTCCTCTGTAGGGGCTATAGGAAAACTTTAGGGGAAAATATTTTATTATCCGTCCTTGGTTAATTTATTAGTCACCTCCATACCCCTAGGGTGGACTTGATGCAAAAAATTAAGATAAGGAACAACTGGTTACTAAAAAAAAAAGAAAAAGGTTAAATATTTGGGACACATTTTGACTGGAAGGTTACAGTATATTGATCCAGAAACAATACAAGGAATTTTACAAGTATCATTTGAGGCACGGAAAAGACTCCACAACTCAGTAGTTATAGGGTAGGTATGTTTTAATACAGCACCGGGTGCAAGGGGCATCACTCCTCCAAAAAAAAATTTATACCTCAAAGGTTTGCAAAAATGTTTTTTCAGATTGGCCAGTCGCTCTTTTTATTATAGTGTAATCATCCCCTACAGACATTAAAGCTTTATTTAAAACAGAATGTGTCGCTTTCATATCCTCTAAAAAGTCTACTTTTTCTTCTTTCCCTAGCTCCATTATAACCAGTGGAACTGCTAGGGTGAAGTCTCCCCCCCCCCCCCCCGCCAGTCTTCTTTAGTCTTTTTTCACAAGTACTAAAATACAGTTAAGCCTGGTTCCCCTCTTGTTTATATTTTTTTAATCCTGTTTCCACACAAATCTCTCACAATATTTTTTTAGTTCTTTCCCAGTCCTTTTCCTCCCAGTCCTTTTCTAACATGCCCCAGCTGTAGGGAATAAAGTGAAATTTCCCGCATTCAAGCGCTAAGATGTTAAGTGGTTCTAGGCCCCCCTGGGTTCGGCAGGGATCACACCGTATGCACACAGGGGTAATATTATTAAAGGCACAATACCACTGTTTTGGGCAGATCCTACACTGTGCCAAAACCCATGGAGCACAGCGCTCCCTTTGAAGTCTACAAAAACAAAATTCTACAATTCCTCTCCTCAAAAAAAAAAAAAAAAAAGAAAGGCTAAATCTTTTGGTGCTGGCTGCTCCCAATCTAGGGCTACTAGTGCACCTGCAGGGGTTTCAAATAGTCTATCTAAATAAATGCACTCACCCCCCCCTTTTCTATCCAGGGTCTAACTGGTGTTACCGGTTCCCAGTAGTCGAAACCAAACTGCTGAGAAGGGGGGGTTCCACCTAGCCACAATTATAAAATGCACTGTCCTGGGTTAGGCAAGAGGGGTCAAAATCCAGGAAGTGATCCATGCTGCAGGAAGAGATATAACTTCCTTCCTGGGAGAGAGAGCCAATAATCAGGTAGTTTTAAGGACTGATATGTAGGTGAACCAATTAAAAAGTTGATCCGTCTTCGGGAAAAAAAACCATATATAAGCAGAGACCCTCTGAGCCTCTTCCTCTTTGGATCTGCTGCTGTGTAGAGAGGAGCATCTCCTGCTTCTCTCCCGGGTAAGGCCTTGTCCTGTCCCGTCCCGCCCCCCCCCCCCCCCCCCCCGCCTTTCCAAAGGAGAGGGGGGGGGAGGAAGGGAGGTTTAGAGCGGCCGTACCGCTGCAGCTGGGAATGGGGGAGGAACCAGATGGAATTTTCAGCAGATACAGCTCAGCCAGTATGTCAGCTACACCAGACAGGGCCAGGCCCCTGCTCCGGGCCAGGCAAGGACCGGGCCAGACTCCATCCAGCTCGGGCCAGGCCCTGCCCTGTCACCCCGGGCCCAGATGGCCCCACCAGGCCGAGCCAGCTTCGCAGAGCCAGGCACAGAGACTCTGAGAGCTTCTGCCATCCAGCTCGGACCTGTTCAAACAGCCCGGCAGAGAGCACGTGATCGTCACAATGCCGGAGAGAGAGACAGAGATTAACTCTATCCATGCCTGGACTAAACTTACAGTCACCCATCCTTCCTTGCACAGAGAGATGAACGAGTGAGGACATCTACGTAAATGCAGCATAGAGACTTTACAGTCAGTGAGGAAAGCAGGACTGATACCTAGAGGGGGGAGCATGAGAAGTGCTTTGATAGTGAAGCTGAAAATTCTTTTGGAGAACCATGGTTGGGGACTGAGCTAATAAATTCCCTCTAATATATGAGAAAATAGTCCAAAGGGGGGATGTGAGGTTCTAATTGCAGCCAATGAACTGAAATACCTGGGTAAAGACAAGCAGATGTTGAAAAAGTACAGCCTGATGAGAAACTAGAACCAAGAGAGAGGAGAGGCTGTGACCCAAAGCCCTGGTCCCAGGGGGAATGCTAGAGACCTTGTGTTGTCAGGAGAACCTGTGCTGCTAAGCACAGAAGAAGGGATTTTCTTTGTTGCTGCAATTGAACTGGGCATCCTTAAAACAGGTACCCTGTGGACTGTTCATAACCCACCCAAGTGGCTGTGGGAAGGCTACTGGTGTGGGAGAGATCCACCATTAAGCTGGACTTTGCTCCGGGCGGCGGTTAATGGTGAGGCAGAAGACCCATAAAAACTGTATTTTTCTTACAGAAAATCCATAGTGTAAGCAAAAGAGACTTCTCTCCCTAAATAAACTGGAACAAGAGCTATTTCTGAGATGGTAAACTGACTGGAGGTCGAAGTGTTGTCTTTTGTATGTTGTCAGGGAGAATGAAATGGAGAGGTGGGGGAAGGAGGGGTGGTCTGAGGAGTTTGTTCTGGTTTTTCTTGGTTTTTTTTTCTCTTTCCCTTTGTCTTAGATATATTAATAAAGTTTATTTATACTTTATGAAATTTGAACCTGCTTTGCTTACTCCTAATCCTCATCTCACAACAAACATCAAGTAAATTTGGGTAAGTGTGCTAGCATTTAGCCACAAACCTGAATAGGCGAACTGAAACCACTACATACACAAAACAAATTTAAACCACTACATTCACCTTAATTTATTTATTTCACATCCCCTTATACAAAACTTTGCCGCTTTAAACTGCACAATATTACCATGACTAAACCAACACTAAACACTCTCATAGTACACAAAACACAGCAAACCACACATTCTGTTATACGCTTTGTTTCACACAAACAAAACCAAACTTTAAAACTTCACACTCGCTCACGCACAAACACAATATCAGCAATAAATCAATAGCAACAATATATATAGTGTGGTTTTAAAACCTTATTGCAATCATACAAAACAAGAGATCCCTTCTACACATAAACGATAAAATAACAAAAATCGGAGGCTATACTTTTACTATTCAACCATCAAGACACTAATAGTTTTCTTCCCTGGCTTAGCTACCATTTCACCTGTGCTCCTATCTTCAAGTGACTTTTCACACTAAGGCTACCACAGATGCCTCCAATCACTCTGCTCTAAGAGTCAGTCAGTCTCCATTAATCCCTCCACTTTTCAATCTAGCTGTACAGCACCAAGCCCCGACCTCAAAATATTTGCAGTCTGGGCACCACTTCCTTTTCATGTTAAAAGCACAAAACCACTTTCCCTTACAAGCAGCACACTCACACAAAGTCCAAACTCTACTAATACCCTTTCCTTTACACTCAGGGCAAAAGAGTCAAAATAACTGTTTAATCACTTACAATACTCACATTGGGGCCCCACACACACAAACACTCAAACTAATAATAAAGCTTACCTTCGTTTTTTGCTTTTTTTTTTTGTTTTTCCCTGATTTAAACTTCACTGGTAGTCACTCAGTTTCTGGCTTCTCCCCTAGCCAAGTTGCTTGCAAGCCCTGCAAGCAGCCCTGCCGCCAGCCCCCCTGGCTGGGCAGTTCCGTGTGTCTGTCTGCCAGCCGGCCCCTGCTGGCACTCCCCTGGCCAGGGTTGGTTGCAAGCCCTAACTCACAACACAGGGACTTGGCTGTGTGCCAGACATCTCTGCGTGACTTAGCAGCAGCCCTTTGCCACATGTACAACTTACAGGCCCCCTTTTTAAAACCCAGTCATACTGTTTGATCCACAGTTTCAGCAGGCTCTTGTCTACTCCCACACTGAGTGGACCGAGAAGCGGAGTTGCTCCAAGGAATGTCCCGGGGCACACCTAGGACGCCCACTTCTTGGCTGATCCTGCAGCCAGGCAGAGTTTTCCTCCTGCCTGGCTCGCCAGAATGAGGCACGGAAAAGACCCCACAACTCGGTAATTATAGGGTAGGTACGTTTTAATACGGCGCCAGGCGCAAGGGGAATCGCTCCTCCAAAAACTTGCACACCATCAGTGGCTCTCAGCTTGGTATATATTAGGTTACAGGTTACATATGCACTAGATTACACAATACATTCATACATATTAAGTACCTATCTCTGCTTTGTGTTATGAGTTCAAAAGTCACTTTCATGTGCTCGCGCCTGCTCAGTGCCTCCTAGTGGTCATGGGCTGGGGTCTCTGGGATGAAGTAACTAGTCTTCCTCGGGGTTGAACTTTTCACTCCGCCTCCTTGCGCGTACTCTCTGAGATCCTGGCCTGACTCCCAAACTTAGAGCTGGCCGAAACCAGTTTCAGGATCCAAAAGCAGGATCTTTGGTCACGGTCTTCTTCCTCTTGTGATAAATAAATGTTATAGTATTGGCTTTTCGCAATGAATACTATGTGTATTATGTTACTCCTTATAAAAGTAGCTTTTGTTATAGAAATATAATGATTACTAAATGCTTTTCTCTTTGTTCGATATAGTTGAGAAATAACTAATATAGCTGTCTTAAAATGTACCTAACTTACAATAAACCACCTGCTTAGATGGACAAACACGACTGTGACAGGCACCTGCCACAGGACATCTCTATCAACAACAACCATCTGTTGGAAACTGATGGACGAAGGAAGATACTGAACCCTCCAAAAGGACCACACATGCTCTAAAAAGGCGGACCCAAGGAGGAGCCATGCTAACTAGTTCTTGTAACATGTAAAATAGCTTAGGGAAAAGTTTAAATATACATTATTGTCTATGAATATGCAATAGGCTGATGCAATAAGAAAAGTATATAAAGAGAATCTCTCACCATAACAGGTGTGCTCTTGGCTCAGTGCCAAGGGTACCCAGCATGCTGGGTGTTGTAACCTTTTGCTCTATCTTGTCCCTTATTGTCTTTTATTAAACCTTTAAATTTTAACAGGAGAGTGGACCTCGTTTTTCACACTCTCATCAATGGCCTGCATCCTCCCTTACATCTTTCTTTTCTGCTTGGCAAGCGTGAGCAAACGGTATGTATTGTCCAGTAAGCAGCTGCAAAATTTGGCAATACTCACAATCATTGGCTAACCCTTAAAATCCCAAGACCCTTGTATCACACTACCCCAGACGAAAAAAAAAAGAGCTACAGCAGTTTTCAGCAGTTTTTAGGGGTTGTGGGGTAGTGCAGAGCATGGATTGAAGATTTTTCTGGTTTGGCCAGGCCTTTATATGACTTTTTAACCCAAAACAGTCCTAATGTTGTGGTATGGACAGCAGAAGAAGAGCAAAGCTTTAGAAAATTAAAAGACAAATTGGTTAATGCCCCAGTCTTAGCTCTTCCAGACTCAGAAAAGGAAATTGAGTTATATGTGGATATTAAACAGGGCCCTGCTAAAGGAATTTTGGTGCAAGAGCACAGGGGAACACGGCGGCCTGTTGCTTATTTTTCTAAGCTGTTAGACCCGGTGGCCAGAGTGGCCTCATTGTCTGCAGAACTGTGCAGACGCGGCTTTGATGGTAACTGAGGCCCGAAAACTGATAATAGGAGGATATCTGATTGTTAAAGTTTCACATCAGGTTACGCTATAAATCAATGGAAGGGAATTAAAGGAAGTGGGGAGGTTACCGCCCACATGGTCAGCTCAAATGGTGGAGCTGTAGGCGCTTGGAGAGCCTGTGAATTATACTGGGACAAGATAGTGAATGTTTTTACTGATTCTAAATATGCATATGGGGTGATACATGCATTTGGGAAGCTATGGGAAGAAAGAGGTTTATTAACCTACTGGGGAAAAACATTAGCTCATGAGAGCTCAATTACTCGATTGTTGGAGGTGGTGGATTTACCAGAAGAGGTAGAAATAAGAGCTGTTAAGGGACATCAAGCAAGGTACTCAGAAGAGACAATAAGTAAACAACTGGTCAATGGAGATGTTCAGAAAGCAACACTTCTGCCAGAGGTCTCTGGGATCCGCCCTTTGCTCCCTGTGGCTCTGCCATTGCCAGGAGGAGGGGAGAAGTGGTGGTGGTGCTGCTGTCTTTTCCACCAGAGGAGTTGGAGATAATTAAAGGTAGTGGGGCAGAGGAAAAAGGGGAAAATTGATTTACAAAGGACAGTAAACAGTGGATGCCAGGAGCTTTGAGTCTGCAAATGTTGAAACAACTCCATGAGGGGTTATTGTGCCTCTCGAGGATTGACAAAGACCTTCCTCAAGATGTAATGCCCTGGGTCTTTTTGTTTTAGCAAAACGAGCTATTGAGGGGTGCCTGGCTGAAGTTAATAGCCAGACCACAAATGAGATTGCAAGGCAGGGAAATGACCTTGGGCTATATGTCCTTTCCAGGGATGTCGGGTGTATTTTGCTGAGATGCCCTGGGCAAGACGGTTTAGGTATCCTCTGATAGTGGTATGCCGGCTGGCAGGGTGGACAGAAGAGTTTCTAGTGGATTCAGCAACTATTTGATCAGTTAACAAATGGAGTTGTGAAGGCAGTGAATTTAATGGGGGAACTCATTTTACAGGGGGATCCATCAAGAGATTATGGCTGCTTTAAGAATTCAGTGGGACCTCCATATTCCCTAGCACCCTGAAAATTCAGGTCAAGTAGAAAGGATGAATGGAGGAATAAAGAAACACCCTTTGAAGCTAGTGACAGAAACTAAAATGCCGTGGGATGGCTTTTGCCATTAGCTTTAGCAAGAATAAGAGCCAAACATGAGAAAATATTCAATTGTCCCCCTTTGAATTGTTTGGGGATTCTTACCCTGCTAATTTTCATTGCAGCAGGGAGGTGAAGATGTATATTTAAACCAGTCGGTGGCCAGGATACTGTCTTGTGAAATCTCTTTGGCAGGAAGCCCAGTTAACACAGACTATGCCTTTGGACGTTGCTATTCATAACATTGAACCAGGAGATTAGGTCCCAGTTAAGGAGCAGAAAGAAGCACCACTGGTGGCAAAGTGGCGTGGACATTTCCAAGTGTTACTGACCACAGAAACAGCCGTCAAGATGGCCGAACACAGGTGGATCCATCACACTTGGGTCAAGGTCTCTGAAGCCCTGGAGATTTGGACATCTCAGCTGAAGGAGAAGAACGGGAGGCCATGACTGACACTCTGCAGGAGTGGACCAGAGCAGCAGCCAATGTGTGGACATCGGTGGGAGCCCTGTGTGCCTACCCAGAGACTGCTGAAATAGTCTGTATGGGCATCCCTCCTTTTGGCTCTCCAGTCATTGGGGGGCAAATCCTCACTGTCATTGTTTTCTTTATGTTAAGTTGTTTCAGTGCCTTCACTCGCCACAGGTGGTGGGGAAGACAATGTGAGAATTAGATTAGGAAATTAGATTACACCATTAGAATGTTTTTCTTAATAATCTTACCTTTATATTGTCAGTTAGGTTTGGGCCAAAGGTGGGAGAATAATTTTTTAGTCCTAGGAGAAGTAGCAAAAACCTTTAACCTTAGCAATTGTTGGATCTGCAGAAGGCCATGACAATCTAACAACAGGCCATGGGTGGCCAACATGCCTATCGCAGGTTACCTCCAAACTGGTCAGGGATATGTTATGTAGGATATATTAGACTGTTGTTCTTTTTGCTACCACAAGTTCAGAGAAATCAGTTAGAAAGAAGGGGGAGTGTGTAGAAAATTAAATTACTCAAACTGCTGTTTGCAAATAGAATACAATAGAAAAGTGGTGAAACAAATAACAAAGGGAATAAGAAAGTTAGCTCATGTACCGGTCCAAATGTGGAAAGGATGGGAATGGGGCATGTTTTTGTGGTTACCTGGTGGACTATGGGTTAAACAAATGCTTTTTTCCTCTTATGTGCTGTAGCAACTCTAATCTTTTTACCATGCATGATCCTTTGCTTAGAACAACTTATTCAACATGTGATCAAGTAGATGCAGGTAGTAGCCACGCCTACAGATCCAGAGATGGCTACAAAGGGACAGAAAATGATGTCACTGCAAATAATTACAAAACTGAAAAGGACACAAGAACAGAAAGTTAGGTAAATGATAACTAAGGTTTGTAAAGAGAATTATTGAGAAAATAAGAAGAGAAGGGATTGAAAGGAATGAGAAGGTGGTGTCTTTACAAACAAACTGTGGGCCTGATGGTAGATAAGGCCAGATACAGAGAGGTGAAAGAAGCAATGGGGGGGAACCATAAATTCCATAGGAATTCCACTAATTGACACAGACTGTTAGTCACTCAAGACTATGCTAAATCTCTGGACTTAGAGAAAAAGAACAGAGACACAAGGAAAAAGAAAAAGGGGGGGGTGCACATTAGAAGGGGGTCTTAGGTATTAGGCGTTGTGGGAAGTCTGTACCTCTCAAGTACCTCAGCCAATGGGGAAAGAGAGAGGGAAATGCGGCCGGGAAATTAGGATAAAAGGGAGGCTGCGTCTTCTAAAAAATCTGAGAGACCCCAAGGGAAATGCCCCATGGCCTCTCCCTTTATTCAAATAAAGTTACAGGACTCCTCCGTTTCCTTTTTGACATAAACCTCTGGTGTTTGTGGATTAATTTTCCTGACAAAAGGAAGCAACTTTTATCCGAGTGGACACCATATCTGAGCTCCCTCGGCGAGGGCGATGACCACCAGCTCAGCTAACTGCTTGAGCTGCAGCACCCCACTGTGCCCTTGTACGCCTGCTACGTTGACCACATTCCAAACCACTCACGCTCCCTGGGGGCGGGTTTTGTATGGGTGGGCGTGAGCACTGTGCCTGCTGACACCGCCCACACTGAGTCAGAGTCGCCTCTGAGTCACGGCTCCACCCTTCCTCCCTCGGGAGAAGGGGCTGGGGCGCCTCTCTCTGCTCTGGTATCAAGGTATTGCTGGGTCGGAAAGCTCGCCTTGCTCCTCCAGTGTGATCCTCGGCTCTAAAGCACATCTGTTCGCGCAGTTCGTCTCGGAGTCTGAGACTGAAATGGCTCCGGAATCTTTCTCCTATCTCTGAACAGGTGAACTGTCCACAGGGAAGAATTCCAAATACACCGCTACAGTTCTGGAACAAAATGGGATAATCTAAGTCTTCAGCTTCAGAAAGTGGTGTTAAAAACGGGTTCACGAGCAAAAATTTTAGTAGAATAATATTGAACATTTATTAATAGAACAAAGGCAAAAACAGCACTGGGCGCTGTGGTAGATAGGGACAGGCGGACGGAAGATCTCGCAATGTGACGGAAAGCAAAGGGCAGCATGGAATCCCCCCTCCCTTCATTCCTGCATGATAAGAGATCACCCGAAGTATGCAACCCCTCCTGAACCCAGTAGTTTTCCACTCCTTACTAACCCTAGCTATCCCACCGTCCCCTTTCTGACGTAGTGAAGCCCCCTAGACTATTTAACCTCATGAGATAAGGTAATAAACGCCATTTGACCATCCACCACATTGGTGTCTGTGTGTCGTGGACCGAGTAGCTCGGGTGAGGCCGGGCTGCCGTGCTGTCGTTCTTGAACCAGGTCGCCTGCCTTCATAGCAGAAGGCAACAGGGCGCATAGCGTATCTGCTAGAGGCGCAATTTTCATTCATTTTACAATGTGTTTAAGTACTTTCTTTAACTGTTACGTATTCATTAAGCTCAGAAGAAAATTTAAACTTCACACACCCCTTCTCTCCCTGGTCCCTGCCCCCCTCCCATCGGCATGGCACCTCCTTTGGTGTCTGGGCTGTGTCAGGCAGAGAGCTTCTTTGGGAGGTGTGAGTTGAGGTGAGTGGTGGTATCTTCTTTGTTTCCTTTAAGATGCCTTGATCCCTGGCTCTGTAATTCATCAACTCAAAAGACGTTTATAGCTGTTATAAATGAATCAGCCAATTTTATGATTAAAGAGAATTTATTAAAAATCAAAGTATAAAATTTGAAAAAGAGCCACGAAGCAAAAAACCAATGCCGAGCCAGGCGATTGGCGTTGGGGTGAACTGGGGCCGAAACACTGTCGGTTCGAATCTCACCAGTTCCGCGCTGTGGTTTCCATGAGGTGTCTTTTTATACCTTTTTTCTTCTTTGTTAATCTTATCTTTTCAATACAACAATGTAGTTTTTTCCTGTCTTTCCACCATGTCTGACGACAGTTCCTGAAATCAGTAGTTGATTTTGCTGACGGAATGAGTTTCTGGCAAGGTATGTTATTTAGTGTATATGCACACATGGAATCCATATCCTGGAGCTATATCTTTGTTTATACACATGTAGAATACATATCCTGGAGCTCTGCCAGATGAGGAAATCCCACGAAATGCTTATCTGTGGACATATCCTGGAGCTCTGCCAGACGAGGAAATCCCACGAAATGCACAATTTTTTTGGGGCTACCTGTTTCCGGTATTTGTGCTTTCTCTCAACTTCAGTCAAATGCTGTAATCTTAAATTTTAGCACGAATTATTTTGCAACATATACTGCAATCCTTCTCCTTTTATATTAAAATATTAATTCGTGCTTTTATGGTAAGTTTGATTAGGTTTGCATATTACACAATTTTAATTTTATCATTCTATATTTATACGATTTCACAATTACATTTCTCTTTGTTTCTGACTCCTGTTTCTTTAATTCTTGAACAATTTGTTTCATCCTAGTCTCTGGATCTACTCTTTTTTTGTCTTTTGCAAAACAAAAATTTTTGTTATATCGTAAGCAAATTCATTTATCATTATTGTTGAGATAATTTGTCATTAAGCTCTCATTACTGACAGAAAATCTTTTGTCATATTTTGTATTTTTTCCAACTCAGTATGTTTTCCACCCATAGTGCACGTTCTTAATTGGCTGCGATCATAGCAGGTTGTACTGACTTGGGAATATTCTAAAATCATTGTTTCTATATTCTTTCTAATCCGTATAGAACGATTACATTTGTCACAGCTGGGTATCACAGGCTCAACTGCTCATTTGTATAATACATGAGTTAATACTTTCTTGTATTTCTTCATGGATCGCACCTTTAACCACCAATCCCTAGGAATTGCTTTCGGGCTATAGTAGATTATTTCTTTTTCTAATTGACACATTTTATATTGAGTGTCATTATGTATGCAGTTTCCCTTCTCATTGCCACTTTTGCAGTCATAGTGGGTCTGGTATGCCATGATCTCTATAGGCACCTGTTCTCTTTGGGGGGTCTTAAAGCGCTGCCTACAGTTTCGGGCTGGGCTCTGCTTCTCAACACTGAGGTGATTCTCAGGGAGCAGACTGGCCGTCTTGTCCATTATTAGACTCAGGACCATCAGGATTCCCCACAGGTGTACTCCTCTGCCTCTGCCTACGCCCACAGGGTTGCCACCCGTGGCAAGGGAGTGCATCTTCTTGGCAGCCGGAGTATTCTTCAGGGGACCCCTAATTGGAACAAGCCGCATACCTCTTTTAAAGATGTCCCACCTTGATAGTTTGACTGTATCAGCACTACAGGGTACCTTGTTTGACTGTCGGCACTCGATTGCTAGGGCTTGTGCCTTGAATCTAATTTACCCCTCACCCCCTTTTTGAACAAGTGATACCACTTTGGAGAGTCTAATTCTAATATACCCGCGTTAGTGGCGACTACTAAGGTATGTGTCGGCGAGAGGAGCAAGACGACGATCCAATGTGATTCATAAATCAAGCTCGGTTATTGTCAGACATTGCACGTACTTATACTCCTTTACGTGCTCAAAATATTATTTACTTACAGAAGTTTCACACGGGATCTTTCTCTAATTAGAGCACTACATTATTATCAGAAGGCTACAATAACAGTTTCTTCTGCCGAGTTAATCTTTGGACACCTGCACCTTGTTTACAGCTCTCATGTCTCCCTTTCCCACAGTTGTTTTGAGAACAGCCTTGAGCAGAGGCCTAACACTTGTCTATGGAGCCTGGATTGCTCACTTATACCTTATGTCTGTGCAGCCAGAAATGGCCATTTCCCAACATATCCCCCTTCTTTTCTTTGAGCAATCCAGACCATGTTTACACTTTTTCTATTACTTATCAAATACTTAACACTATAAACTTATTGACACTTAAACTTAACAGAAATGAAACTTAACAGCACTTAACCTTAACAGTCCTTAAACACTTAAACTTAACTTCACTTGAACTTAACACTTATATTTAGCAGAACTTAAATTTAACAGAACCTAACCTTAAGAGAGCTTAACAGAATTTAAAATCAATAAACTTTAACCTAACATCACTTAAATTTAGCAACACTTAAACTTAACTGAACTTATGGCACTTTTACTCTTATGATTGTAATAACTATTAAAACTATCAATCTTATCTTAATAAACTTCATTCATCATCTATTTTTAAAACTTATATCAGTCAATCAATTTCTTAAAGGCAATGTTACTCTTATTATCTACTTCAGTCTTTTCCCAGTTAAACTGGGTCTTCTTTGCACAAGCCCTCTAGCGACCCATGGCCCTGGTCATGGAGCCATTTTTCAACAATTCCTCCCTGTTCCTCTTTTGCAAGCAAAACATTGTGGGTCACTTTGGTTACTTGTTTCATTAAACAGCTATACACAATCTTAACAATTATTATAAACACAATAACAACAACACACAACCGAAGGCCTTCAAATAACAAGGTTTGGATCCAACCTGTGATGCCCAATGAGGACAACCATTTAGCTATTCCTAAGTCATTGCTCACTTGCAATTGCTGGGTGAGCTGAGTCAAAGTTTTTAATTGTGCATGTATTGAATGAGAATGATCAGAGAGATTCATGCAACACATTCCCTCAAATTCTTCACACCCATGTCCTTGTGCCAACAATAAAAAGTCTATTGCGGCTCTATTTTGCAACGTGGCGTGTCTCACCGAATCCACATCAAGCAACAAATCTGAAATTGCTTTAGATGTAGCGTTTGTTTGTTTGGAGAGCCAACAACCTAGTTTGTTCAATTGGGCCAAGGCCCCAGCCGAGGCCACTCCTGGAGCAAGGAAGGAGACTGCAATAATAGCAGCAGGCGACCAAAACTCGACATTAGATTTGCAATCAGCAGCAAAGCCGTGTACAAAGCGTTTCAAACGCCTGAGATGGTGCTGTCGAAGCTTATTAAGAATCATCGAGGTGTTAGGGGTCAGCAATGTCAACCTTCCAAGAGAACAGGGTCCCCCTTTTATTTTGGAGGGGATACCTGGCCAGGCTCGATCTCCACAAATGAAAAACACGCCACTAGGTAATTTCAAGGGTTGATTAGTAGAATGGGAAATGTTGGGGGAGGTATAATTGCACCATACACGAGTGTCTCCATACACTGAAAGGCTAGAGTTCACACGGGCCCAAGCCCCGGGGACCCACACCAAGCCCAGCCCTGGGCCATGGCGGCTACAGCCGGGGCAGGCCCCCACAATGCCTTTTGCTTCCTGCATTGTTATCTTAAACTGGCGAAAAAGTCCCTTCGCATTTTGGTGAAAGGTACCATGAGCTTCTCCGGCCTTGCTTTCATCTGAGGGGCCTGGATTGCTCACTTAGAGATGGCCATTTCCCAACATATCCCCCTTCTTTTCTTTGAGCAATCCAGGCCTGGTTTACACCTTTTTTTTTTTTCTTCTACTGTATTCATCAAATACTTAACTACACATGGCAATAATACACTTATGATTATAATAATTACTAAAACTATCAATTCCATTTTTACAAAGTTCACTAATCAGTCTTTAAAACTTAAGCTTGTTAACCAGTCTCTTAAAGGCGTACTTTAAGTGTACAATTATCTGTATCTTTTTCGTGATTTAACACACATACTTGCAACCTTACAATTCCCCTTTCTGTTTTAATCAGTATGAGTTTGTTTATGGCATTACCAGCCATTTGTCATAGGTAGCGCAGTAAGAAACACACATAACTAGACATAAGAATACTTCCAACACCTATGTGCTAAACATTCTAAGGTGATCTTGTGAATTAGTCTCAATTGCTTCGTCTCTGAAGGCTGTCAATTAGGTTAATACCTTACTGAAGTCTAGAATACTATGCTAACATCCAGGGTCTGCAACAGCTGCCTTGTTTCAGTGAAGACATGGAAAGCCCTTCCGGATAGGGTCTCCAAGTCCACCCCAAAAAGGATCCAGCTGATATAAATTCCAATTATTAAGTCAAACCTGACTTAAGTATGATTTGGATGCAGAAACACCTGGGTCCATTGGTAGATGTCCAACCAGGGAGAGTCAAGGCTTGGCCAGGGTCAGGACTCCAACTGGAGGGATTTCCCTAACACATATCTTATGAGAAAACTGTTAGAAACAACAACTAAGAAGGTTACTTAGATCTGAGCAAATAATAGAGACAGTTACATAAACATAACACAGGTTGTGCAGACTGTAAAATAACAGATGTTGTCAACTACTTTTGACTAAAAAGACCATGGTACCATGAACATGATAATTAAAAGATTGCATATGCATGAGTTTACGTACGTAATCTTAACAGAACCTAATCCTTGCTATAACACACATAGCTATGTATAGTTGTAGTTAACTCTTATAAAATCTAGTTGTAATACTTAACTGTAACAGAACTTAACAAACCTAATAGCATTTAAACTTTAACAATATATTTGTAAGTACTAATACACCAGGGGTGATCGCTTGGGATATGTTTGAAAACAGTGTTGCAAGCTGCAAGTACACAGATCCATCTTTTCTTTGCTCCATCTTCTCCGAGATCACTGTACTTCTAAGTTCAGCTGTAGGTATAAAACTCAAACACTCATTGAAACAAAGTAAAACAGGGAAAACAGTAAGAACAGATTACAATTCCAGTTATTCATTTCTATCTAGCAAGACAATTCCCATCATTAACAAACAATACAAAGGTATACATTTCCTGACAAATTCTGCTACTAAGGCTTACCACTCTAAAACATGCAGGATTTTGCAGAATGAAAAAAATCAAGACAGAAATATTTGAAATCTTATTCTAAAACTATCACTATAAGAAACAAACTGCTCAGTTTTGCTCCAACAAGCAATCTTCTTGTCTTACTTTTACATTTTTTTTTTTTTTTTTTTGATAAAAGATACACTACTTAACTTTAACTTTCAAGAGTCTTTCAAGGAAAATCTAACTTAAACATTTCTTAATATGTAGTCTACAAGTTTGCACATGTTATTTATTCAAATGTTTCTTCTAGCTTATTAATCAGTTTACATTTCGCCCAAACTTCCTTATTCTGCTCGGCCTCGGCTGCGCTTTGGCACCGGCCTGTTAGGTGTACAATTCTGCTGCGTCCCCTCTGGATCAGTTCTGCCACGTTTTCAATCCTTTGTTTTTGCTGAATTGTTGTTGTGGGCTGGATGCTTGTAAACAGTCACTCCAGTATTCTCACTTTCTCTGTCTTCCCTGTCTCCCCCTTTTTCTTTTTGCACTAAGTGCAAGTCTTGTAGCAACCTAGATTTCCCAGATTTCTTCTTGTTAACACAAATTCCACCAGTAAAGTCAGCAGCAAGTATACGAGACAATATGAACAGTCTTTGATACTTGCAGAAAAAAAACGACCTATTAAAAGTGCACCCAGGGGTTGACTCAGGAGCACCGGCGGTCGAGGGCGCAGGCGCAGAGAGTGCTGGGCCGGTACTGTTGGAGCACGGCGGGCGGCCGCGCTCTCCTTCCCGTTTTCCGGTGCCAGCAAGCGAGCTGCGCGCGGTCCCTGTGGCTAGGGAAAACTCTTGTTACTTAGTCGATGCTGGGAAAAGAGGTTCCTCGCTGCCCGCCCGGCGCACAGAAAAACCGTGGCTGTTGCCGCGCCGTGTCACCACCGCTGCCGGCTCCACAGCCTCCCACCCCCGGCGCACTGAGATGCCGCCGGAGCCGAGGGCAGGAGCCGAGGGCAGGGACCGCCGGGCAGGAGCCGCTGCTTACTGCAGCGGCCGCGGGGAGAAATCCGAAACCGCTGCGAGGAGAAATCCGAAACTGCTGCGAGGGGGGGGCGGGCGGACACCTTTCCCTGGAACTCTGGAAGCAGTGTTCTAGGAGATGCATCTGCAGCTAAAGAAGAAAAAAGGAGAGGTCCTGAAAGTTCTCAACGACTTTGAGGAGCAGTAACTTCCTCGGATTCAGATAGAGATGAATAAACAGAAAAGCGAGAAGGATTCAGTCAGCCATGATGGTCAGGAGCTGGAGGCTCTGTTCTCTGATGTCCAGCCACTGTTCCCAGGCAGCAATTTGCTCCTTCTGGCCATCTCCCCCCAATTCTGGGGGATGTGGCATGGGGGGGGCGCCGTTGGAGGCTCGCGGGTCGAGCTCTCTAACCTTTTAAACATGTAGAAATTTTTCCAGTACATCACTTTCATCACTTTTCTGTCCCTTTTTCCCTGACGGATTGTAGAAGCGAGTCCGATTGCAAAGCTGTTTTCACAGTCTCGGGGGCGGCTGTCCGGTTATCACTGAACATGTCTCACAGCGCCCTTTTTAATTGTCTCTCAGCCGGGTATTTGAAAGGCCACTCTCGCTCTCAGGGTTAATCTACAGTCTCAAGTCCATTTTAGGAGATTCCGCATAGCGGAATTATCACAGTTCAATTCTCTCACAGAGATGATAAGTTAGAAGAGGTCCTGGACTGTCAGCTGTCCTTCATCTATCTCCATCCCTTCCGTCCTCTTCCCCAGACCTGAAGCACCGGGGCTCTCTGCCTAGGCGCGACCCTCCCGCCTCTGCGCTAAGGGCCGGCGTCTGGCAGGGGCTATCATTTCACCTCTTTTGTCTCCCATGGCGGTGACTATTTCTGCTATAAATGTCTGCATTCCCACCGGCACTCGGCTCATCTTTTTTAACATGACCTGAATGGAGGTGTCTGTGGGCAGCGTCTGCTGATTACAATTTCCTAAAACACACTGGCGTAACAGTGCCCCTTGCCTCCACTGCGGCACCCCAGCTGTGACAGCCGCGGATACCCTATCATCCTGCAGGGACTCAAAGAGCACTGGAAACGCCGCTTCTCCTCGGCCTTAAGTTCTAACGTCCTGAGCTAGTTTTTCATCGCCCTCTTCCAAAGCTTTCTGTTCCACCTTTGCCCAGCTAATTCTGCGTCTCCCTTCCCCCGCGCGAAACGGAGCAGCGCCCCCGCCTCCACCTCCACCCAGCGAGAGGGGGGGGCGCGAGCGGCGGCTGGCGCGCCGGCGGCTGCTCCTGCCGAGAAGGGACACTGCTTCCTCGCACCGGGCGAGAAGGCATAGAATCGCCCGGGGTGGGGGGCAAAGCCGGCTGATCTTCCTCCTGGGGTTCGGCCGGTGCATAGGAGAGGGGCGGACACCCCTCCTCTGGCTGCGGCGGCGCGGGCGCCGGGGCGGCCGATTGCTCCGCGCAAACAGCGGCCGCCTCCGGGGCAACGCCGTGCTCGGGCGGGGAGCCGTGCACCTCCAGCACCATACACCTCCCTACTGCCGGCAGGCTGGGCGTTTCATTACCAATGCCGAGCATTCCCGGGATAGGGCGCTCACCTCCCGGAGTCCTCCCGCTCCCTTCCGTGATTCCTTCTAGTTTTGCCGTGGCAACGGCTGCAACTTTTTTCTCTGCCTGATATCTTTGCAAACAGGTCGTTACCTCCCTCCAGGGCTTCCCGAGTGCCGCGCCTACCTTGTTGCTGTCTAGAATTCCCTCAAACAACTGATCACCATACGTCCGCCATTCTGGCAGGTCAAAAATCCTGTTAGGGTCCCCGAAACAACCCTTTGCCTTCCCCAATGTAGCTAATCCTGCCACCTGCTTTAGGGTCTCTTCGCTGACTCTTCTCTTTTCTAAAAAGCATGTTAATAAGTCTACGGCTACCTGCGTATCCATATTCGTCCAGCTGGTTAACCTCTCCAGGCTGATCGCAGTGGCCTCCGCGTCCCTCTGCGCTGGCCCCTCCGCGTCTTTCCGCGCCGCGTCTATGCGCCGATCGCGATCGCCACGCAGCCTTTCCGAGTGTAGCCGTTCTCGGGCGGCGGACCCCTCTCCGAGGTCCAAGCAATCGGATCCCCCCTTCGCCGCGCAAAGGGTATAGATCTTCGCTCCCCGGTTGCTGCTTACCGGTGCTTTCCCGATCCCGCCGGTCCGGTCCCGCACGTCGACTCCGTCTCTGTCGCGCACGTCGGGGTCACCATTTGTCGGCGAGAGGAGCAAGATGACGATCCAATGTGATTCATAAATCAAGCTCATTTATTGTCAGACATTGCACGTACTTATACTCCTTTACGTGCTCAAAATATTATTTACTTACAGAAGTTTCACACGGGATCTTTCTCTAATTAGAGCACTACATTATTATCAGAAGGCTACAATAACAGTTTCTTCTGCCGAGTTAATCTTTGGACACCTGCACCTTGTTTACAGCTCTCATGTCTCCCTTTCCCACAGTTGTTTTGAGAACAGCCTTGAGCAGAGGCCTAACACTTGTCTATGGAGCCTGGATTGCTCACTTATACCTTATGTCTGTGCAGCCAGAAATGGCCATTTCCCAACAGGTATGGGTGGTTAAAGCATATTCCTTCTCCAAGTACCTTGTACAAAGTTCTTTTGGTTTGTATCCCCTCTTACAACGTGTAACCCAAATTTCTTGACAATAACTATACTTAAAATGAACAAATGGATAACATTCGCACCCTGGTACCAAACAGCTTAACTTATCCCTTTCAGTCATTCAGTATGTCGGTGCAGTTTTATCTTTAAGCTTCCTGGAGGAGAAGTCACTTTCCATTTAGGTGACCTCTCCTGACGTTTAATCTTCTTTCCTTGAGAAGTGTGTCCAGCCCTTCTCAGCCGTTTGTATTGCTGTGTCTGTGGTTAGAAGTACGAAGAAAGGACCTTCCTAGTGAGGTGTTAGAGAGACTTCTTTCTAGGTTTTCTGTTGATTAAGTCTCTTTAAAACCTTCCTGGTATAATTTTTAGATAATAATTCTTTTCCATCAGGAAATTTCCATTTACTTTCTTCTCACTTTCTTCTTATTTTTTTATATCTTTCAATTTCTTTTTAGGAGGGATGTGAGGGATATTTTTGGGTCTTATCTCTTCTGATTTCTGGAATATTTATCACCAATAATGTTGTTCTTTTTAGCTTTTCTATCTGTTAAATTATTTTCTCGAGTTCTAAATTGTATCTCTACTTGGTGTCCTTAAACGTGCACTACTAAAATTGCTTTCGGTCCTCTAATAACCTCTAGGATTTGTCTTATTCATTTTTCATGAACCAACTCTTGTTTGCAAGTGCTGATTAAACCCCTTTCTTCCTAAATTTTTTAAAGGTGTGGACTATCCCAAAAGCATATTTGGAATCAGTAAAAATTGTCTTTTTCTTCCCTTTTAGCCTTTTAAGTGCTTGTAAAATTGTATATAACTCACAAGTCTGTGCTGACTAACTAGCACTTAGGGGTCCTGACGCTATTATTTTTTTTTTGACTTTTCATCTACTATTGCATACTCTGACTTTTTTTTTCCTTTTATAACCTTTGTTGATTCATCCACAAACTATTTTCTCTGTTCTTTTAATTCTTCTTCCTCTGAGTTTTGTTTTATCTTTGTCTGTAATTCTACTACTTTTATACAATTTGTCTTGCTCTGTCTATTTTATTTTTTTTCCGGTAATTAGTTTCTCATATAGAAACTTCACTTTTTTACTATATTTTTCAATCTACTGTTTATAATTCTTAACAGTTGTAACTAGCATTTTTGCTTTAATCTTTTGGGGTTTTTTTTCATCTCTCTCTTTCTAAATGTATGTATTACCTATATGTATATTTAGAATCAGTAAAAACATTCATTAGTTTGTTTCGATATAATTTACAGGTTCTCACAAGCGCACCCACAGTTCGGCCGTCTGAGCTGACAATGTGGGTGGCAACCTCTCTTCTATTACTTCTGAAGACTCATTAATAAAGACATTTTGTTCCCCAGGCCAGGGAGTGTTTCGAAAACGCTCTCTGGTCTGCGCTTGGAGATTTACTACTCGAAGGTAGCTATGGGTTTTTTCCTAGCCCTCCTCTCTAGGGTCGTTTAGACAGGAGGCTGGGTTAGACCCTTCTCTACTCCTCAGCCCCAAATTCTCCTGTTCCACCAAACAAGATTCATACTGGAATAACTGAGTGCTAGCCATCTACCTAGAGGCTTCTTCATTCAACAAAGTCCCAATTTGATATGAAATCTTAACAATCAAACATCCTGTTATTGTTAATTTTCAGGCTTCAGTTACTATTAGGGCTGTGGCTGCACAATTCTGCAGACCATGAGGCCAGCCCTTGGCCACAGGGTGTAACAGTTTAGAAAAATAAGTGACAGGTCGCCATGTTCCCTCGTGTTCCTCTACTAAAACTCTTCCAGTGTGGCTCTGTTCCACCTCTACACACAACTTAAATATCTTTTTTGAATTTGGAAGAGCTAGGACTGGAGCATTAAATAATTTGTTCTTCAATTTTCTAAAGTTTTGTTTTCCCTCTGGTGTCTATATCACAACACTAGGACTGTTGCGGGCCAAAAAGTCAGTTCAAGGTCTGGTTAAAACAGAAAAATCCCCAGTCCATGTTCTGCAGTACTCCACCAATATAAAAAACTGTTGTAGCTGTTTTTGTCTGGGGTATTGGTACTTGTAAAATTCTCTGTATTCTTAAATTCCTAGGCATGTATAGGGACAGTACCATCTTTGTAAGGTGGCAGCAGAGTTGTTTTAAGAATTGAACCCTGCCAACTCTGGCTTTTCACAACAAAACACACAAAAATTAGAGAGGATTGGGTCCCCTCCAAACAGAGCTTTTCAGCTCTATACAAAACTTAATGTAAACAAAGGAATTAAATCTCCAAATTCATTTACCACAATTTTTATAATTCCCTCAGAGAAAGATGTGTTCAAATTTTTAAGTTTACAGAAGAAACCACTATTTTTACAACTCTTTGAACCACCAAAGATATTTTTGACAATTTTTCTACAGTTTAAAACCATTTGTTTTCTTAGTGAATAAAAATTTTTAAAAGAAAATCAATTTTTCTACCTACAATTTGCATTTCCCAGTTTTTCTTTTCTCCTTGTGTTTGCTCTCTTTATTATACACAGTTTATCAGAGCCCAGAGCTGGTCCCTGTCTTGTTGTAGTGTTCAAACACAACTCTTCTACTATTCAGAAAACTGAACAACATTACAGTGGTTTCACGTACTACCTCCCCCCCATTCTCTCAATAGGAGCAAGTCTTTCACATACTGTAAGGACTTCATTCCTAGGGATGGAGTAGATTAACTTTTTCTCTCTCTTGTTTCTACTCAAAGGCAAAATACTATTTGCAATGTTCTGTAAGAGCGCATTTCTAGAAAGCATCCTTTAGCACTAGTGTGAGGAGGGAACTTGATTTAAGATGATACAAGAATCTAGGACTGTAGAGTGCCTGGGTTTAATACTTTCATTTACTATTGTCAGGCCTTGCACTGCAACTGGCAGGATTAGAGTGTTACCGAGGAACACACACACATGGTTTTAAAAGACCCACTTTTAACTTCTATATTCCTTGGGACTGCCCACACCTTTGGGTTCCGTCTAGTATTCACAACAGTGTTAGTTTTCTTATTACTCCCACACAACACCAACACGTGGTTTTAACTCCAGTTGTTAAATTTCTTCTTAGCAAACTACAATCACATTTAGGAATTATCAGAAACTCATGCTCTTCAACCCTATCTTGCACATTTAGCAAACTCTCACGGGCATCTTTGTGTTACTGTTATCTGCCAGTGAAACTTAAATTAACACACACACACACATCTTTCTCACTTATGAAAAGAACATTTGAACAATTGATCTTCCTTTGGCATAAATAGAGAAGTTTCCATGTTTACTAGAAAACACACTTTTCAGTCGAGCTCCTGGTATAACAGCAGATCCCGACACCTTGAACAATTAATTTCTAATGTTTCATTCCTGGTAGTTGCCCCCTTCCCTTTGGTCCTTGTGCCCCCAACACTATAAGCTCTGCATAGTCCCAGGTGCCAGTGCAGCTCACCTCAGCCGACAGTGCCCCAGGGATGCGCTGGGGCCGGGGTGTCCCGCACCTTTATGGGCCCGGGAAGCCACTGCAGCCCGTGCCCGCGGGGGTTGGCGGCATCAGGCACTGCCTGGCACTCAGCCCCGGCTGTCCCACGGCCTTGGCTTGGTCCCGCGGTTTTTGGGGCTTTTTTGTTATTTACATAAGTATTTAGGGCTAGACAGTTTCACTCCTCATAAGTTCTAAACATGGGCTAAATTAAGTGGCTCCTGTAGGAGCACTTAAAAGAGATTTTAAACTTTGGTGTTAGTTACAAAATTTTAAAGGTTTTCTCTGCTCTCACTAAAGAGATAAGAGTCGTTAAAAGTTGTTATTATGCAGGAATGTGGGGAAGCTGTTTTGAGGATGTTTAGCTTAGGGTTTTTCTCTGCTGTAAAGAAGTGTTAGGGTTTGTTTTTTTTTTTTCTCTGCGAGAGGAAGGGTTTGAATTGCTGCTTTCACGCTGTTATGATCCAACTATTAAAGTTCTTTAGAGATACCTCTGCTCGAATTAAGGTACAAATGAGACCATATGCCAATCAATAGTATGAGTTTTATTTGATAGTAAATATGAGACAGAGAGAGAGAAGAAATGAGAGAAAAGGGGGAGTAGGGAGAAAGATGGGGGGGACAGAGAGGGACAGGGACAAAGAAGTATCACCACTCCGTGGATCCCACTGGTGTCCTGATGTCCTCTTCAGCTGGTCTCGGTGGTGGAAGTCCCCCCAAAAGCACAGAGTGCCATGGGTTAATATACACTCAGGCCAGGTGGAAATGTCCAGGCATGTCCCCCCGGGGGAGGGGGCAGCCTCCAGCAGCAGACTCTGCTTGCATCATGTGCACTCCTGTGGTGCAAGGCGCCTGGGGAGCACTTTGGGGGGTCTGTGATAGATTGTGACTCCCCCTCAGCTGCCTCTCACGTGAGAGTCCCGTGGGTGTGGCTTGTGGGGGCTCCACAGCTGGGCCAGTTTGTGTAATGGAGGATGAGCGTGTATTGCCTCTGACCAGAGGTTACGCCATCCTCCTCCCCCCTTCAGCTGGGGGGTAAGACTGTGTAAACTTGGCTTCTGTGAGCTGTGCTTTGCCCCCACCCCAAACTCAGTCAGAAATGATTCTCAGTACAGCTGGTGGCTTCAGCCTCTGTGGACGCATTCCTTTCCCTCAGACTGAGATGATTGAACAATAGGCTTTTCCCTTTGTCTAATCTCAGCAGTTTGACTCAGTTCAAGGTCCCAGTCAGGTATCTTCAGGGAGGCTTCTCTGATCAAAACTTTATATCAATGTTTGAGGCATTAACTATTTTCAGTCTCTGACACCCCCCCCCCCCCCTTCAACTGTCTAAAACAAACTATGGCTATTTGAAAAACCAAAAAACCGGTAGTTGTTACCCATTACACTACTGAACAATCTCAGCACATTTGGAGTTCTTTTTAGCAAGGTAAGAATCATCTCTGCAGGGTTTGAGATACTCAGTTCTGCAGGTTTGTGTTTTATTTGCAAACAGTTGATTTTTGCAGCAGCAGAGGTATTTTTAGCTGCAGTTTTTGGGGTCCACTCTTGCTTCGTGATATTATCGCGTCTCATACGCACGCTCAGCCACCCTCATTCAACCCACAGTACTTACGGACCCTTTTCCTGCATGGATCTCCGTGCATGTAGAATTTTACGAATGAAAAAAATGCGCCGCGGTTCCGAGGGCCGTTCCCTCTAAGTGCCTTTGGGAGCTAAGAGCTCGTTCCTCTTTCCCCTTTAGCTTGTGGCTTTTATCTTAATTTGCTGTTAGGAATCCAACTGATTCTGTCAGCTCTCCCCTGCCGTCAGGCCGCTAAAAGAGCGGCGCGCCTCCTGATCGGAGGGGGAAACCGCGGAACCAAGATTTGGATCACGTCGGGGTCCCCAAGTTTGTTATAAACTAAACAGCCAATTTTATGATTAAAGAGAATTTATTAAAAATCAAAGTATAATGTTGCGGTGATTCGGAACCAGAGGACTTCCGGACCGCTTCCACGGACAGAGGGTTTCCCCCGGAGCTCCCAGGGGCAGCAGTTGGACCACCAATCCACGGACCCCAGGCTCCTGCTATTGGTTATTTATTCCCGCTCTGGGAAATTCCCTGTCACTCCATAGTTCATTCGTTGTTCTCTCTGTTCCCCTCCTCTCCCTAAACCCCATTTGATCATGCACCCCAGCCCCTCCCCTGTATTGTCCCCTGCCCTCATCCTATTGGGTATTGTTCCTCCCTTAAATACCGATGTAATAAGCTGCTCTTGGCTCTTGGTCCATGTGCTCCCTTTGGAGGCAATAAACCTACCGAAATCACATACCAAAAGACCTCCTTCTCTGGTAGTTCTTTGCTGTTTCACCACGCTCCGGGGGCAACATCTCCCCGGACCGAACGCGGGCCAGCTGTGCTCGTAGTCAGCACTCCGAGGGTGCCTTCCCGAGGGCGAACGGCATCCTAGGATAGGGCTAGGACTCTGCTGCCGGTACCAGGGTGGGACTGAAGCAGAGAACGCAACAAGTGGCGCACCGAACAGAGACTCCGACCTCTCGGGGTTCCCTGCGAGCGACCTGGATACGCAGCAGCGGTCCGGACTGCGCCTTCGGGACGTCGCTCCCCTAGCGAGAACTTCCTCGTTTTAGCGGGGGGCTGGCAGGGGCCGTCAGCAACCGTTCTGGAGCGTCTGAAGTGTGTACGCTAGCTGAGCGAACTGACGAGACCAGAGACCCTTGCTCTTTTGGATGTTTCTCCCACCGGAGCCGGTGACGGCAACTGAAGCCGGGATCGAGGAACCAAGACCCGCACGGAGCGGTGAGGTTTGGCGGCTGCGAGGCGCGGTGGGAAAGGACCAGGATCCGCGCGCGGCGGCGAAGCTTGGTGCCCGTGATAGCGGCGGGAAAGCCACCGAGAACCGAGCGCAGACGGTGAGGTCTAATCCGCGATAGGCAGCGGGAATCAGGCTCGAGGGAGAGTTTTGTACCGTATAAAAAGAGCAAGGAGGCTTTATTCGGAGACAATGGGTATTAAGCTGTCCCGAATAGAGCAGGAGTTTTATGTCCAAGTTAAAGAGACCCTAAAGTTAAAAAACGGGAAAGCTAATAAGAAGGCTTGGAAACGTTTTGTTAAATGGATCTTTGCCTATGTCCCTCTTGCTTCTGCTTCTTCTGTTAAAACTCTGAGTTTTTGGGAGTTAGTAGAAAAACGTTTAGAAGCAGTGGAGAGAGGGGGTGATGTTTCTGTCCAAAAATTTTTCCCGTTGTTGATTTTAATTTGTTATACTTTGCGTAATTGTCCTGAAAGTTCGAAATCCCCGACTCACCCACCCCACGTTCCTAATTTCCCTTTTCCCAATCCCTCTTCCCCGCTACAGGGGGGCGCGCCCCTCAGTTCTCCCCGCTATGAGACTGATTCCCTCATAGCGAACTCTACCCCAAACCCTTTCTCCGAGCCCCCCTTCAAACTCGCGCCGGCTGCGCTCCCTCATTGTTCCGGGTTTAAAGATGGCCGCCGCCTCGTGGCGCCATGCCTACACCCATGCGCCCACTGCGCAGCCTCACGCCGAAAGCCCGCGAATCCTCCCAGCTCCTCCCACGGTTCCTTCCCCTTCGCGTCGATTGGCCCCGCGTCGGGTTCCCCCCCCGCGGCCGATGATGTCTTCGCGTCAGGTCCCTCCCCTCGCACCGGAGGTCCCTGCCCCAGCCCGAGGGAGATCCCCACCCCGCGCCTGGACTGCTCATATCAACTGCAGTCCCACCCCTGACCACCGCCCACTTCCAGATCCCCATGCTCCCTCATTCACACCCCGAGATTGGGGGCCCAAAAGTGGAGAGGCTGAAGGCTGTGATGCAGCCGGTCAGCCAAGCCTTACAGTGGCATCAGGTGTGCACAGCCCTCAGGGTAACAACCCACGATGGGAATCACAGTCACCTGCAGCCTTGCGAGAGCCTAGCAAGGTGGAGAGAGGGCTTGGGAGAAATTCTCTTCACTTTAAAGGTGTGCTGGTCCCATCTGACATAAAAACAATCATGACAGGCATTTTAGTTTAGGTTCAGTATCGGGTGTGGGAAAAGATATGGAAGCAGCAGCTTCAAAGCCTGCTGAACAGTTCTAATCACCCTCCACCTAAGTCTTCCACAGCCTCCTGGACACCACATGCTCCATCCCATTCGGGAAACACATCAAGGAGCACGGATCAGCACTGTGCTCCTCAAAGAAATTAAAAGCTGAATCCACTGTGCCCTGCTCTCCATCACCACCCATGCCACTGGAGACCCCATCAGAGCCAATCCCAGATGACCAGTCACTTGAACCACGATGGCTGAAGTTAGTAGGCGTCACAACTCTCCACCCAACACATCCACCAGAGCAGATCCAGATGCATCCACCAACAGACGCTGCTCCACAGAGATCAGCTTGGAAAAGAAGGAAAAAGAAAACTCCAAACTTCGACAGTCATCAAGAAAAATCACTGAGACCCTTCTTCTTGATATCTTCCCCTTAGACTCTCCCTAAATCTACCCCATGTACCTCCCATACCCCAATCATTCCCAGTCCTGTAGAGAGACAATGATTTAACAGTGTTTATTTGCAGATTTTCAAGACTTTGCTTTGGATTTTAGTTATTATCTTCATTGTACTAACAAATCACTTTCTTTAAGTAAAAAGACAGGGGGAGATGTTGCGGTGGTTCGGAACCAGAGGACTTCCGGACTGCTTCCACGGACAGAGGGTTTCCCCCGGAGCTCCCAGGGGCAGCAGTTGGACCACCAATCCACGGACCCCAAGCTCCTGCTATTGGTTACTGGACTTGTCTGTTATGTATTCCCGTTCTGGGAAATTCCCTGTCACTCCATAGTTCATTCGTTGTTCTCTCTGTTCCCCTCCCCTCCCTAAACCCCATTTGATCATGTACCCCAGCCCCTCCCCTGTATTGTCCCCTGCCCTCATCCTATTGGGTATTGTTCCTCCCTTAAATACCGATGTAATAAGCTGCTCTTGGCTCTTGGTCCATGTGCTCCCTTTGGAGGCAATAAACCTACCGGAATCACATACCAAGAGACCTCCTTCTCTGGTAGTTCTTTGCTGTTTCACCACGCTCCGGGGGCAACATCTCCCCGGACCGAACACAGACCAGCTGTGCCCGTTGTCGGCACTCTGAGGAAGTCTTCCAGATCGCGAACGACTTCCTAGGGTAGCGCTGGGACTCTGCTGCCAGTACCAGGGTGGGACCGAAGCAGGGAACACAACAGTATAAAATTTGAAAAAGAGCCACAAAGCAAAAAATGCCGAGCCAGGCGATTGGCGTTGGGGTGAACTGGGGCCGAAACACTGTCGGTTCGAATCTCACCAGTTCTGCGCTGTGGTTTCCATGAGGTGTCTTTTTATACCTTTTTTCTTCTTTGTTAATCTTATCTTTTCAATACAACAATGTAGTTTTTTCCTGTCTTTCCACCATGTCTGACGACAGTTCCTGAAATCAGTAGTTGATTTTGCTGACGGAATGAGTTTCTGGCAAGGTATGTTATTTAGTGTATATGCACACATGGAATCCATATCCTGGAGCTATATCTTTGTTTATACACATGTAGAATACATATCCTGGAGCTCTGCCAGACGAGGAAATCCCACGAAATGCACAATTTTTTTGGGGCTACCTGTTTCCGGTATTTGTGCTTTCTCTCAACTTCAGTCAAATGCTGTAATCTTAAATTTTAGCACGAATTATTTTGCAACATATGCTACATAGCTATGTATTTATGACTACATTTCTCAATATATCACAACTATCTTGAGGTTATAATTTTGCTCTAATCTTGTTTCTACTTAACTATATTTTATCGCAACACTATTTTTACATAGTATATTATTACTAGCAAATATGAAAGCCAACATTTGTCATTTACTCATTTATTACAGTGGTCAGGGTTCACATAAAAGGGCAGGACACTCACCAGCCTGTGAGTATTCACTGTTGCACCTATTAGGCAACCCCACAGGTTTGGCTTGGTCACGCATCACTCTGTGAGCTGGCTATGCTGGTTCACCCTTCAGAAAAAGGTGCAAGAGCAAAACAGCAGAACTGGTAAAGCTGCCTCGCTCGTAGGAAAATACTAAAGCTACCTCTTCAGACTACTTTAAAGAAGTTTATATTAGCTCAACACTTTGTATGATTGTCCTGGTTTTGTCCAGGAGAGAGTTAATTTTCTTCTCAGCTGCTACAGTGCTGTGTTTTGAATTCACTATGAGAATAATGTTGATAACAGACTGATGTTTTACTTGTTGCTAAGTAGTGCTCACCCTAAGTCAAGGATTTTTCAGTGCCTCACGCTCTGCCAGTGAGGAGGTGTACAAAAAGCTGGAAGGGAACATGGCCAGGACAGCTGACCTGAACTGGCCAAACGGATATTCCATACCATAGAACGTCATGTTCAGTATATAAACTGGGGGAGTTGACAGGGAGTTGCCAGTCACTGCCCTGGGATGGGCTGGGCGTCGATCTAGTGGGTGTTGAGCAACTGTATTGTGCATCACTTGTTTCTCTTGGGTTTTATTCCTCTCTCCTTTTCATTACAATTATTATTGTTGTTATTATAATTAGCATTATTAGTATTATTATTGTATATTACTTTTTTTCAATTATTAAACTGTTCTTAACCCACAAGTTTTGCTTTTTTCTGATTCTCCTCCCCACCGGGGTGGAGGGAGGGAGCATCTGCATGGTACTTAGTTGCCAGATGGAGTTAAAGCACAACAATGATGGAAACGAGATTGTGATTCAGCAATCAGCACATTGAAACTGGATTTATTATCTTGCAAAACCAGGGCTTCATTGATTGTAAGAAAGAGAAAGAAAGGTTAAATAGGAGCCTGCACATAGCAGATTTTGAGAGTTCTGAATGGTGCTGTTATTTCTGCCATTTCTCCTCCACACTTTTTTCTTTTAAATTAAAGCAAAAAAATTTGGGGAATATTGTGGTTCATGACCTTTAAGTATTATATTGAAAGGCCTGCTTATCACACTTCCCTTTTTTCTCTCCTAAGTTAAAATCTTTTCAACATTTTTCAACTAAATCTGTCTGCTGTAGAACCTAGAAAAATGTTCTCACTATTTTAAATTCTTCCAAGAGATGTTGTCAAATAACTCTTGAGGTAGTTTTACCTAACAGACTAGGTGTCTTCTCCCTAAACTTTCAGCAATACTTTAAAATCAGTATCTGCATATAATCTAATCTGAAGCTGTACCTTGCAGTTACACTACCATAGAGTTCTCATGATTGTTTCTTCTATGCAATTGGTCAATCTTCCATGCTGTTCATTTTGCGTAACTTCTGTAGCAGAGCCTTAGCTAAGTGCTCACATAGCAACACTGCATGTTGACATTCTCCATCCCTCTTCTTATTCTAACAATTATGCTTGCATTTGATGCTGCATAGACTTCTCCATTCTAATGAAAGGAAACACTTTTCCAGAAGTTATTTGTTACAGCTTGGTTTTACTTTTTGAAGATACATCCTCTGTAAAACTGTAATCTACTTTATTGGGACAGAGATCTGTTCAAGACACATCACTTGGTTGCCTACTCAACATTCAAGCATTTTGGATTGAGAAAAACCTGATGGATTTTCCTCTCAGTTGATCTAAGCACTCCTCACCAGCACCTGAGGTTGGCATAAATGTGGTAAATTCCACAAGTGATAGAAAATTGAGACAACCAGGACTTAAGTTTCCTTACACAAGATTTTTTATACACAAGCATACAAATACGGTACTTGCGCAAGCAGTTGAAATCTACTGTTTGTTGAAGTTCAAATTCTTCTTTCTGAGAAAATGCCCAATTCAGATTAAGACAATTTTGTTTGCTAAGAAGGCAATTATTTCAGAATTATTGAAAACCACTGAATAAAACTGTGAGGAATATAATCCACGAACACTAGAGGTTTATGTCCAAAAAGGAGACAGAGGAGTCCTGTAACTTTATTCGAATAAAGGGAGAGGCCGTGGGGCATTTCCCCTGGGGTCTCTCAAAATTTTGGGGGACGCAGCCTCCCTTTATCCTAATTCCCGGACCGCAGGCCCTGCTCTCGTTCCCCATTGGCTGAGGTATCTGAGAGGTACAGACTTCCTGGAATCGCCTAATACAGACCCTCCCTCTCCTTTCCCAATGTATAAT
>JAVTVJ010001528.1:0-140087 GCA_034509425.1 Eopsaltria australis | reverse complement strand
AGATCACCCCTGAACCATCAGCAGTACCCCCTCCACCAGGCCATGGACCCCAGCAGAAAAGATATGTGGCAGCAGCGGGGGCTGCCACCCCTAGGACAGACAATAACAGGACAGTCAATTTTAAATGTTATAATTGCAACGAGAGTGGGCACATCGCACGGGACTGTCCAAAGCCCCAGAGATTTAACCAACCCTGTTGTAAGTCTCCCACATGTCCCGGAGCGGTGCTCTGCCTGTGCTGCAGGAGACATCAGGGAAACGGGCAGAGGAGCGCGGAGCAGCACCACGCCATGACAGAAAATTAAATGCTGATGACACCGAAACCACCCTCGCCGCGCCGACGAGACTGCCCACGGCATCATCGGCGGGAAAGGGGAGCTCTCCGGAGGCACGGGACAAAACGAGATTCCACCTGGTAAGTGCCCACCCTCAACATGTTACAACGACCGATTTCTGCAATTACGCTGTGTTTTTATGTGGGGACATTTATCAAAGAACTGAACTACTTGTTGTTGGGGACTCCACGAGGGGCCCTCCCGGGCTCTTCGTGCTCCCTCAAATAGTAGCCGCTGTTCCGGGACAGACGTTTAAAATTACTGCAGCCTGCCACTCAGCCCCCTGGTTTGTGCCCAGAGGGCAGTGGCTGGCGCATGTCATTGTGATACCAGATGACCTTCCTCGAACTAAGAAGACGCCGGCTTCTATGTATTCTGAGATCCTGGGGACAGACAAGCCCACCCTGTCCTGCCGCCTGAAGAACGGCATGGCAGCAGTCCATCTCCGAGGCATGATGGACACGGGCTCGGACGTCACCATCATTTCCGAGTCCGAGTGGCCACCTGGGTGGGGGCTTCGGCCCTCAACCGAGAGGATTAATGGAATTGGGGGAGCGACCATACCCCAGAGGTCCACCAATAACATCTTGGTAGAGGGACCGGATGGCCACGTTGCCACGGTAAAGCCTTACGTGGTGGGCTCCGGTTTCACCCTCTGGGGCTGGGACCTATTGTCTCAGTGGGGGACCAGGCTGGAAATCCCAGATACACCGGGGGATTTCTAGCCGGGGCCGCTGCAGGGCGCGCCACCCATGCCTCTGTTCCACCACTGTCTTGGAAGACAGACAAGCCAGTAAGGGTGGAGCAGTGGCCCCTTTCAAAGGAGAAGTTAGGCGCCCTAAGGTCCCTCGTGGAAGAGCAGGTATCCAAGGGCAACGTCGTTCCATCTGACAGCCCTTGGAATTCCCCCGTCTTCGTCATTCATAAATCTGGTGGAGGCGGGTGGAGGCTCCTCCACGACCTTCGAAAAATCAACGAGGCCATTGTTGATATGGGCCCCCTTCAGCCAGGATTGCCATCCCTGGCAATGCTCCCCCAAGCATGGCCACTCGCGGTAGTGGACATTAAGGACTGTTTCTTTTCAATACCGCTACACCCAGATGATGCGCCGCGCTTTGCCTTCTCTGTACCATCTATAAACAGGCAGGCACCCCAGAAAAGGTACCATTGGCGGGTTTTACCGCAGGGAATGAAAAATTCCCCTGTAATCTGCCAGTGGTACGTTTCAAAAATCTTGTCGCTGGTGAGGAAGGACTTCCCTAAGTCAATTATATACCATTACATGGAGGATGTACTTGTATGTGCTCCCTCGGAGCATCTTTTGGACCTGACATTGAAAGCCACCATCAGTGCCATCGAGCATGCCGGAATGAAGATCCACCCAGACAAGGTCCAGCGCACCGAGCCATGGAAGTACCTGGGCATCCGGATCGGAGAGAGGACCGTCGCACCCCAGCAGCTCACCATCCAGGACGAACCCCGGACGCTGCGCGATCTCCACCAGCTGTGCGGTTCCATCAACTGGGTTCGTCCACTGCTGGGGCTGACGACGGCCGACCTCGCCCCCTTGTTCCAGCTACTGAAGGGCGGTGAGGGACTGGATTCTCCAAAGGAGCTGACGCCGGATGCCAGGGAATCCATTGGTAAGGTGCAGAGAGCCTTGGCTACCCGGCACGTTCACAGGGTGGCTCCGGACCTGCCATTCCAGTGTGTCATCTTGGGGCAGGTCCCGCATTTACACGCACTGATCTTCCAGTGGGACGAGAGGTTGAAGGACCCCCTCTTGATCGTAGAGTGGGTGTTCCTCCCTCACACTCCGTCCAAAACTATAACAACGCCACAGGAACTGGTGGCCTCACTCATATCAAGAGCGAGGACCAGGCTCCGCACCCTAGCGGGGTGTGATCTTGCATGCATACGTGTGCCCTGGAAGGAAGAGGATTTGGACAAGTTGGTCCAATCCGATGAGAGCCTCCAGTTTGCCCTTGACAGTTTCTCAGGCAAAATTACGGGAAAGAAATTGAAACACCACCTGTTTAATACAAATTTCAATTTGGCTCCAAAGTTCATGCAATCCAAAAAACCAGTAAAAAATGCTCTGACTGTTTTCACCGACGGCTCAGGGTCCTCCCATAAGTCAGTTATGACTTGGAAGGACCCCCAGACCCAGGAGTGGGAATCTGAGGTCCATGTGGTGGAGGGATCCCCACAGATTGCAGAGTTAGCAGCCGTCGTCAGAGTTTTCGAGAGGTTCCAAGAGCCCCTCAATTTGGTCACAGATTCGGCCTATGTTGCTGGAGTAACTGTCAGGGCAGAACACAGTTTATTAAAGGAGGTCTCGAACCAAAATTTGTTCGGGCTGCTCTCGCGGCTAGTGTCCCTGTTGTCCCACCGAGAGCACCCATTCCACGTGATGCATGTAAGGTCACATCAAGATCTCCCCAGTTTCATCAGTGAGGGGAACCGCAGGGCAGACTCTTTGGCAATGGCTGCGCTGGTATGGTCTGCCAACATACCTGACATCTTCGCGCAAGCCAAATTGTCCCACCAGTTTTACCATCAGAACGCTCCCGCTCTCTGGAGGATGTTCCACCTGCCTCTGGAGCAAGCGAGAGCGATTGTGGAGACATGTCCCAGCTGCCAATCATATCAACTACCCTCCCTACATCCGGGGGTAAACCCCCGAGGGCTAGTAGCAAATGAAATCTGGCAAATGGACGTGACACACGTCCCAGAGTTCGGTAGACTGAAATATGTTCACGTCTCTGTGGACACTTTCAGCCATGTGGTGTTTGCTTCCGCCCACGCAGGCGAGAAAGCAAAAGATGTCTGTAAACATTTGTTGATGGCTTTCTCTGTTTTAGGCACCCCAAAGAAGATAAAAACGGACAATGGCCCAGCTTACACCTCTGCCCATCTCCGTGGGTTCCTCCAGGAGTGGGGGGTTGCACACGTCACCGACATCCCTCACTCCCCTACGGGGCAGGCCATCGTGGAGAGGACTCATGGTACACTCAAAAGAGTCCTCCACCAGCAGCAGGGAGGTGCAGAGAAGAAATCGCCCATTGAGCGACTCTGCAAGGCGCTCTTCACCATTAACTTTTTGAATTGTATGCCTGAAGAGCCCGTCCCCCCTGTATTCCGGCATTTCAGTAATTCGGCTAACTCTAAATTGAAAGAGCATCCGCCGGTGCTGGTGAGGGACCCTGAGACCCACGAGGTCGAGGGGCCCCTCCCACTGATCGTCTGGGGCAGAGGGTATGCGTGTGTGTCCACCCCAGAAGGGCCCAGATGGGTAGCATCCAAGCATGTCCGTCCCTACCGGGGCCCTAAACAGAGAACGCAAGTATGTTTTTCAGAAGCAGTACCACCGCAGTCAGCACAACAAGAAGGCTTCCAAGCAGGGGAAGCCTGGAAGAAAAGGAAAAAGAAAAATCTGCCCAGCTTTGACAACCCTCCTGTATCTCTCCGAGAAGAAGAAGAGCAAGAAAGGAGAGACATCAGAGATGCTGGAGGGAGAACGTACCTGATCAGACACCCCCTCTTACCCTTCCCCAATTTCCCCTTCTGACTTACCTTATGTGTGTCCCTACCACTGTCTGTCTCCCGTTCATTTGAAAGGAGAGGGGGGAGATCAAGGAGTTCAGTATTGTTTTGTTTGATTTGCTCCTTGTACCGAGTTAAGTTCTTCTTTTATTTTCCCCAGAGACCCCCAGAGAGAGAGATGGGAAAGCCAGTCCTTAAAGTCATCCTACTGATGCTGATGCTCCAGAGAGCGTATCCGTGGATCGTGCAGCAGCCGAAGGAGAATGTGTGGGTCACGCTGGCAAAAGCCATCGGCCAGTGACTTCTGCCTAAATACTCCTTCGGCAAGCAGCCCCTTGTCGACTTGCCTGATAAGAATTCCCGAGACCTGGCCAGAATACCACGCCATTTTCTCGGGAACCCACCGGTCCCGTGACTGGAATCAATGGTTGCAGGCTTTACCATTCATGCACACTGAACCCCAAGAATTGGACTTGCTGGGGTCAGCGCAGCCTGCCTTTTGCACCATCTTCACCAATCCCACCACCCGTAGGCATCGTAGGCAAATTATGTATAGCTCGATTTGGGCTAAGAGAAAGAACTGGGAATTGGAAAGAGAAGCAGAAGCCGCAAGAGAAACTAGACCAAAAATAAATACATTGGCAATTGTCCCAGTCATTAAACCAACCTTGAATGTTTCTCCAAATGACAAAAGTTTATACAGCGAAAATGATTAGTGCAGATTTGCAAATGTTACACGGTCGGCAGCCACTGATTCCCCCAGTAGACTCCCTGATGGGTTTTTCCTGATTTGCGGTGTTTGGGCTTGGGCTGGGATTCCTAGTAATCTGCTAGGAGGACCCTGCACAATCGGTCGGCTCTCCCTGCTAACACCCAGCACTAAACAACTTATAACCTGGAGGAACCACACCAGATCAGACCGTCAAATGTGAGGCACCCTAGATTTGGATCAAAATTGCGACAGCAACGTGGTCTCCTGGTCATTTTCAAAAAGGGTCGCAGCCTCTGTCTTTCTGCCCTGGGTGGCGGCAGCCAAAGCCCTAGGTGAGCTTTCTCACCTCGAGTGTTGGCTGGGAAAGCAGGCCAATTTAACATCGCGGGCATTGGCAGAACTCCTCACAGATGAGGAAACTACCAGGCAGGCGACACTTCAAAACAGAGCTGCCATCGACTACCTGCTTTTGCTGCACGGCCACGGATGTCAGGAATTCGAAGGGATGTGCTGTTTCAACCTCTCCTCGCATGTGCAGGACATCAAGAAAACCATCCAGCAAATTCAAGAACAAGTCCATCAATTGCGCGTGGAAAGAAAGGACTGGTTGGAAAATTTATTTGGACGCTAGGGACTCTCTGGTTGGGTTTCATAGATCATCCGTACCTTTTTGTTAATTTTGTTAATTATTTTCGATGTTTTGTGTCTTTTGAGTTGTTTGAAATGCTTCGTCGTATCTTTAGTTACATGCTTACTTGCTTTAAATCATAAGAGCGGGGAAGATGTGGCGGTGGTGCAGGTGGCCCAAGAGACTTTTCCAATGAGGAAGCCCTGGGGGGAAGAGGAGGATTCCCCTGAGGTGGGGCAAGACTTGGTTTAGCCCGAATAGGATGGGCTTCAGATAAGTTTACACCCTCTAGACTGATAGGCTAGCACCACCTGCCCATCATTAGTTCACTACTCCCGTGTTCCAGTAAGTTCTGTTACACTCGGTTGTTCATTGTACCATTCTGTTATCTGTCACCCCTTCTCCACCCTCTTACCTCCCTGGTTGGTTCCCTGTCCCATGCTCTTCCCTAGTTCCTCCCCTGAGCCCCGCGGTGATTGGTGGATTGTTTGCAATAAACGGCTGTGTCACTGGGGGCTCGGGGTCTCTCAACCCCAGTGCCACAGAGTGCTGCTACCCTGCTGGTCTCGGTGTCTCTATTACCTGGGTTGGGGGAACCCCCTTCAGCCACAGTGCGGCAGATAGTTTGCCTACTGGGAGCGCGATCAGGGAGCTAGGGAAACTGGACTCCCGGCGACAGGGGACGAGGCTGGCCACCGAGGACCCTCGTCGCATCCGCCTCTGATTAGCGATCACCTCCAAGCCATTGAGGCAGAAGGCGGACGGCGACACCTCACCATGGTGGAGGCCACAACTGGCTGGCTGGAAACGTACCCAGTAAACCACGCCACGGCTCGGAACACAATTTCAGGTCTTGAAAGACACATTTTGTGGCGACATGGAACCCCAGATAGAATTGAGTCAGACAATGGGACTCATTTTCGAAATAATCTTATTAACTCCTGGGCAAAGAGGCATGGCATTAAGTGGATATATCATATTCTTATCACCCACAGGCCTCTGGGAAGATTGAAAGATATAATGGACTGTTAAAAACTATGCTACGGGCACTAGGTAATGGGACATGGAAGCATTGGGATGTGCACTTGGCAGAAGCCACCTGGCTAGTCAATACTAGAGGATCTGTTAACCGCCCTGGTCCCGCCCAAACTAAACCCTTAGACACTGTGGAGGGAGACAAGGTTCCTGCACTACACATAGGAAAGTGGCTGGGGAAGACAGTGTGGATTTCTTCCCCCATGGAGAAGGGCAAACCTATTCGTGGGCTTGTCTTTGCCCAAGGACCTGGGTGCGCTTGGTGGGTAATGCGGGAGGATGGGGAGACCCAGTGTGTGCCCCAAGGTGATTTAACCTTGGGGTAAGAATAATGCATGTTGGAAGTTGTATGTTGCAGGATGTAAGTAGCAGAAGGGACATGAGCTGACGAAGAACGAATTTCAGCAAGGGGGAAGAAAAAGGCCACAATGAACAGGGATGGTGCCAGTCCTCGACAATCAAGTTTACTATTCCTCCTGCCCTGACCCCACATTCTGCTGGAAATGGAGACCACGTGGAAGGATGCGAGAGGACAGGAGATAGTAGGTAATGTGATGGGGATGGTTTAAGGATGTAGCTTAAATTGCATGTGTGAGTAGGAAAGAATTTCTGAGCATGATGCAAATGGTATGGAATAAGGGGTGGAAATTGTATTGGGTCTGACTGGGGTAAAGCTCACAGCCCTTACACTGCTCTACTTTGCTTTGGTAGCTGGTGTTGATAACAGAGCAGTGTTTTGGCTACTGCCAAGCAGTACTGTCCCTCGGACATTCCTTCCCCCACTGAAGGGGATGGGGATGGGCAAGATCCTGGGAGGGGACACCAGCAGGCCAGCTGACCCCAGTCAGCCAAAGGGATATTCCATACCATATGACATCAGCTCAGATATATAAGGGAAGGGAGAGAGGAGGGGGAGGAGGCACTCAGGACTGGTCCATGTTTGCCTTCTTGAACAACCATCACGCGTGCTGAAGCCCTGCTTCCCAGAAAGTGTCCGGACATCGCTACTGATGGGAAGTAGAGATTGATTGTTTTCCCTTCTGCTCTTGCGTGCGCAACTTTCAACTTGCTTGTTCTATTTTTTTCCCACTGTAATAAAACTGCCTTTTCTTACCCTGATAGTCTTTTTCAATATTATCCTCTCCCCTCTCCCAGTGGGAGAGGGAGTGATAGAGTGACTGAGTGGGCACCTGGCCCCTGGCCGGGGTCAACCCACTACAACTCCCCACCTCTGCTAGGAGACAGCACTAGATGGGTTAAAGAGGTCTTCCAGGAGAATAGAGTATCACTGGTTAGTCATTACTATATCTGGTCGTATCCCAGCATTAATAAGTGGAGTAAAGAACATAGCACATAGTTTAAATATACCCTCCACAAGAGTATATTGTCATAATTAGTAGCAACCCTGGATATTTTGGGTCGTAACTTAAAGAAAAAATAAAGTATGAACTTTTGTTCAACTCTCAGTTTTCACAGTTTCCTATAAAACAGGTTCCAGAGATAAAATAAAATCCCCAGGCCTACCTTCTCCAACTCATTTACTATTCTTTTCATTTGCCTGGATTTTAATTCATGCAAAATTCCTCAAAACACTCATCCAGTACTAGCAATGCAGCCACAAGACTTTGAGACTTTTTGATGTATGAAGGTGAATTTGTATTCTTTTACGAATCCACTTTACAATAAGCAGCATATTTTAATGTCTTCTATGTTATTGTGTTTAGTTGCATTTTCAATACAATTAGAAAAATCAACAATAAATTGGGAAATTTCCTGTTTTCTAGACAAGGCATTGAAGCCTCCATGTTTAATTGCAAGAGTTTTACAGGTCTACTTCTGGCAGTCTTAAAATGCCTTTCACTCAACCCAAAGGGCAGATGCCTGCAGGGTGGATCAAAACTTCACAATGCAATAAATGAGAAATGCAAATGTCAGTTTACTTATTTCACTGTTATGGCCATGAAAGTAGAAAAAATAATTTGTCTAGCGCAGGAATGTCTCGTGATAAAATAAATGTGTGAGAACAAGGACAGCTAGAGTTCAAAATGACACTCTACAAGGAAATAATACACATATTTACAGTCAAAGTATTTGAGTCCACAAGGTCAGGGACTGACATTCTGAGGCCATTTTTAGCATAAGCAATATAAAGGAAAAATATGTCTTCTTGGTTTGATGCTTATTTGGTACCAAAACAGTGTAAGACAGCTGCTGAACATGAACAGAAAGTTGCAGTACATTTTGTTCACTTTTTCAAACATATGGCTGTAAATTATTGGAACTTACACTACCTGTCACAAAAAAAAAATCTTAGAACAACAAATTCTTAAGTCATTTTAAGTGGAAGCAACTAAACCTGTTGTCTAAGACTAAAACGCTTGAGTATGCAATTCCCTTATACTGTACTGAAAATTTACTGGGAGAGATTATTCAATGCATATCAATGCATCATTATTTATTAATGATTTTAAAAGTGACACCATCCCCTTCAACTCCTCTTTTCACACATGCACAGCTTGATTCTAAGCAGAGATGCAAATAAAATAAAGAGGAGGCAAAATATTTGAACTCATTTTACAGCAGCCAAATGATCTGAACTGCAGGGCAGTGAAATGTTTTATACATGAAACATGCATCAGGGTTTCTGCCAAATTTTATGAAGTAGCAATAACAATATTGTCTGACATGGATATTTCTCCTCAACCCTTAAATGGATTTAAAGGTTGATCCTTATACTCTCCTCCCTTGAAAATTCTACCATATTGCAGCATTTATCTTTATGGATTCTTTCAGCAATTTTTAATTTCACATTTTTTCCTTTCTTTTTAAAGCAGTAAACATTACTGTAGAGTGGTATTAAAAATAGATATACACTATTAACTTCTACCACGTGTAAACAGAAGCGACCGCTATCAATTCTGCACACTGATGTTTTTCTTTTTTTTCACATTATGCAAAAAATGTAGTAAATTTTATATGGGTTTTACTTCTAGTTTAGTACTGTGATTAATTTGCTGTTTGTCTAAGAATATGAGGCCCCTAAATATCCTTTCAGGGATAGTTGGGAGAATCACACTACTGTTTTTTATTAAATCAGTGTTCTCTATGCAAATTCCAGCATATGCCATAAGATCCGCAGAGAGAGTTAAGAAATGCAGAAACACAGATGCCATCCACTCGAAAAAGCACCTTCACTACCCACACTCATGTTCTTCACAAGTCTGTGCTTGGACAATGGGAAGCAGCTCAGGCCTCAGAAGTACCTTGGATTCCCGAGGCACTTCTTTAAAGAAAACACGTACATGGTATCAACAGCACACCCTCGATTTCACAGTGTGCTGCAGCTCTATCTCCTGGAACTTTTATCTCTTAAGGATACAGCAGCAGGGTTACAGGAAGGTTATGTGTAGACAGAGAACAAAAGGCAGAGCTGTTCATACACCTCTCCGTCTCAGTCAATATACACCAAGACTGTTCAAGACTGAATCTGCACTACCAGTTGTGGCAAAACTGCACTTCTGAATCCAAAATCTGAGTTACAGTTCTGCTCCTGATGTCCACACTCAAATGCTATAGAAACACAGGAAAAACAGGTCAATCTCCAAACAAGCTGTTCCCATAACCCACTCTTGGAATAACAATAATTTCTAAAATGGCAAATACAGCTTCCTGCTCACTCAGACTCAACACCAAGCACTTACTGCTGTAATGAAGAAGGAACCTGCCTCAGCAATTCTGCTGTTAGAGGATGTGTCTCCCGAGTCTCCTTACAAAGGTCAATGAGAAGGATAAACTTAGCTCCTCTAACACATCTCCTGGAGGAGACGATCTCTACTCATTGTGGAGGGAAGCTATGATGACCAATCTCACTTGGTGAATACCCACTGTAAATACACAATTGTAGTGGTTTCAGTTCGCCTATTCAGGTTTGTGGCTAAATGCTAGCACACTTACTTAAATTTATGTGATTGCTTGTTGTGAGATGAGGATTAGGAGTAGGCAAAGCAGGCTCAAACTTTATAAAGTACAAAGAAGTTTTATTAATATACCTAAGACAAAGGGAAAAAGAAAAAAAAACTAAGAACCACCAGAACAAACTCTTCAGACCACCCCTCCTTCCCCCACCTCTCCATTTCATTCTCCCTGACAACATACAAAAGACAACACTTCGACCTTCAGTCAGTTTACCACCTCAGAAACAGCTCTTGTTCCAGTTCATTTAGGGAGAGAAGTTTCTTTTGCTCACACCATGGATTTTCTGTAAGAAAAATACAGTTTTTATGGGTCTTCTGCCTCACCATTAGCCGCCGCCCGGAGCAAAGTCTAGTTTAATGGTGGATCCCTCCCACACCAGTAGCCTTCCCACAGCCACTTGGGTGGGTTATGAACAGTCCACAGGGTACCTGTTTTAAGGATGCCCAGTTCAATTGCAGCAACAAAGAAAATCCCTTCTTCTGTGCTGAGCAACACAGGTTCTCCTGACAACTCAGGTTCTCTAGCATTCTCCCCGGGACCAGGGCTCTGGGTCACAGCCTCTCTTCTCTCTTGGTTCTAGTTTCTCATCAGGCTGTACTTTTTTCAACACTTACTTTTCTGTACTTAGGTATTTCAGTTCATTGGCTGCAATAAGAACCTGACATCCCCCTTTGGACTATATCTTCATATATTACAGAGAATTTATTAGCTCAGTCCCCAACCATGGTTCTCCAAAAGAGTTTTCAGCTTCACTCTTGAAGCACTTCTCATGCACCTTATTGTAAGTATCAGTTCTGCTTTCCTCACTGACTGTAAAGTCTCTGCGCTGCACTATGTAGATGTCCTCACTCGTTCCTCTCTCTGCGAGGAAGGATGGGTGTCTGTGAGTTTAGTCCAGGCATGGAGAGAGTTAATCTCTTTCTCTCTCTCTCTCTCTCTCCGGCAGTGTGAGGATCACGTGCTCCCTGCCGGGCTGCTTGAACAGGTCTGAGCTGGATGCCAGACGCTCTCAGAGTCTCTCTGCCCGGCTCTGCCAAGCTGGCTCAGCCTGGTAGGGCCATCTGGGCCCGGGGTGACAGGGCAGGGCCTGGCCCGAGCTGGATGGAGTCTGGCCTGGTCCTTGCCTGGCCCGGCTCTCTCTCTCGTGTAGCTGACACACCGGCTGAGCTGGATCTGCTGAAAATTCCAATCGTTTCCTCCCCCATGCCTGCCCGGCTGCAGCGGCACGGCTGCCGTAAAACCTCCCTCCCCCCCACCCATCCCTCCTTTGGAAGGAGGTGGGGGGGGGCCTTACCAGCGAGAGAAGCAGGAGCTGCTCCTCTCTACACAGCAGCAGCAGGTCCAAAGAGGAAGAGCATCAGAGAGTCTCTGCTTATATATGGTTTTTTCCTCGAAGGCAGATCAACTTTTTAATTGGTTTACCTACCTATCAATCCTTAAAACTACCTGATTATTGGCTCTCTCTCGCAGGAAGGAAGTTGTATTCCTTCCTGCAGCACAGATCACTTCCTAGATTTTGACCCCTCTGGCCTAACCCAGGACAGACAGTAAAACAAATTATTGAACAATCAATTTTTAAAGACCTTAAGGATAATAATGTGATAGGGAATAGACAACATGGGTTTTCCAAGAAGAAATCAGTCAGGCCAATCTCATTTCCTTCTCTGACAGACTAACTGTTGTAGTGGATAAGGGACAGGCAGTAGATGTGATATAGCCTGACCACTAGAGCCGTTGATGCTGTCACACATGACATTCCCAGAAGCAGAAGAGAGAAATATGGTCAAGATTGAATTGCACGCAATTTAAAGGACTTATCAGCTTTTCTCCATCAAGCTGAGAAAAAGTATAAAGAAGATCTGTAATGACTTATCTCAGGTCCTGGAAAATCTGCCATTTTCATGAATGGCTTAGATGAAAATAATTTGTATGTGTATAAACTCTGCAGATATCACTGCATTGACAAAATTTTTGCAATTTTAAGAACAACTTTAAAAAATCAGGACAGGACAATGCACATGCACATAAATATATTGGGAAAAACTGACTAGACACCAACAGGACAAAAAGTCGGGGGTGATAACATTTTACCAGAAAAACAAGAGATACAATAATAACCTTCCAGTATGGGAAACTGTTACAGCCAGGTGACCATTAGTTGTTTTCTGTGTTCACTGAGAACAGAGTGAGTTGCAATCATCCTAATCTGCTCTGTGAGAATGGACTGGGAAAAAAACCAAACCAAAACACAAACCCATAGGTATAATAACAACCCTTTGCAGTGCTTTTTAGTCAATTCAGATTGGGAAAATATCAACACAGGAGGTTTTCCAGACTCCTTAGTATCCGTTAAGGATGGTGATGTGTCTCATCCTATAGAACAGAGACTTGAATGAGAATAAATCTTGAGGCTTCTTCTCGGCTTTAATATCCTAATATCTTCCAAAAGTAAGAACTGTCATTTATCTATGGCTGTTCTTTGACTAGGCTTTCATTTACATTGAGTATGCATCATCATCATAATCACCATCATCATCATCCTTATTTATTTATTTTTCCCTCCATAAGCCAGTAAAAACCAAGAAAGATAATAGAAGCTACATTTATCTGTGCATCTTCAAATTACTGCTAATTCAGTATTCCATTTTAACTGCAGAGGGTCACCGTTTAAGCACAAGAGAATACCAGAAACCACAGTGGTAACTTGTTAAAACTGGCTGGAAGATAGTGAGTTGTGGGTTTGCATTAAGAGGTGATGAATAGACTTGACTGCAGAATCAAAGAAAATACACAAAAATCCTTCAACAGAGAATAAGTACAAAGTCAGCAAGGAAATTAAATGAAGCTTATAACATTTCTCTACTCACCATACACTTTAAAAAAGGCTTTCATTGTATGGGTATCAGATTGAAGCTTCTAGAAGGAACTCTTCTGTAAAATGTATGTGAAAGCTTATGGCACAACATTCATGCATTGCACTGTGGTGTTTTTTTTAAATGACAATATCTATGTTAACTTCCTGCATTCAGATAATAAACATGTTGACAGTAGAACATTAGGGTGTTTATCTGTTCTGTGATGGATAAAACTATACTCTGAACAAACAGCTTGGAAGACTGACCTTGTGCTAGCCACATGTGAAGAGTTGCTCACCTGCCAGAGGAATATTCTTCTTTACAGGGAAGGGGGGAGATGGCTTTTCCCTGTCAGGGTAGTTTTAGAATGGAATATTGATACATACTGAAAAACAAGGAACTGAGGGAAAGGACTTCATACATTTATGACAGCTGCCACAATATCCCACTATTTTCTGACTTAGCTGAAATTGGACAATAAATCAATAAACCTCTAGCTGATTGTTACCTTCAGTGAAATATGACGCAACATAATTTAGAAGGTGATTTTAAGGAGTAATTCTCTGGAGATTTTATGACACACATTTGAGGTTTATTTTCTTTTTCCCCATGAAAAATGCTTTAAATTCATGTGTAAAATTGAGAAAGTTTTCATCCAATCAACCTGCCTTTGTCCCTTTCTTACCCTGTTTCTCTTCTCAGTCTTATCAATATTATTACAGGGTACTGTTTTCAGATTGGAAGTCATACTGACTTTTACTGGAGAGATTATAGCACAGAGAGTAATGCTGTTCATACTGCTAGTTCAACTAGGTCCTGCCTTCAACATGCTTTTTATGAGCACGTCTCCGCACCCACGTTTCACCCATTAAATCACACACTGTATTCTGAAATCAAGTTGATAGCAAAAACTTCCTGACTTCCTTTAAAAAAAAAAAGTGTTTTAAAAGTGCACTTCATTCTATTTCAATGTTTTAAGTGGTTTTGTCATACAATTTCATGGGCTGGCTACTGGAAAACCAATCAGGTTAACATTCTAAACACAACTACTCAAGGGACCCTATGCAGTTCTGCTGCATACGTGAGTCCCATCACCTCCTTGAGTGATATAAGCAGATAGGCAAATTTTGGATTTATATTTTAAGTAAATCCTGTAGTATTTCGAAATTACATTCCATGGTCCCTATCAAATAAGATTATCTTCATAAAGAGTAAAATGCAACTTAAACATGAGAATGTAAGTTCATGTACTTAAAATCCAGTTGAGTTCCCTGCCATACTCACATATACCCTTAATATTTGGATTTACAGTGTAATGCCATCTTCACTTTCTTTAATTTTTTTGTTAAACTTTGCATATGACTTGGCCTGATCCAACATCATACCATACTTGATAATACCTCCAAAAGATAAACTAGATCTGTTAAAGATTCATTATGTCACTTTGTCTATAGCTATAGTCAACAAGAGATGACCTTTCAGTCCCATATATTCCTAAGAGCATAATTAGACTTACCAAGCAATCTCTAGATTGACTGAAGTACTTAGCAGGGTATTAGCAAGAGTTGAACTCAATTCAAGCTTGAGTTGCTTTAATTAATATAGAGTTTGAAAGCTTTCATTTGATGTGATAGTATGGAGAGAGCAGAAGTACAGACCTGGCAACACTCTGCTGTCTGCTGTCTTAGTAGAGAATATAGTAAAAGAGTGGCAAACAACATTAATTATATAGAAAACAAACTGTGATTAAAAAATGAAGGGTTTCCTGCAAGTGTACTTTAATGTACTGACAGGTGTGATGCTGTTAATTCATTAACTGTAAGATATGAAGGAATAATTATACAGGTAATTTTGATCATTCTCTGCAATGCACCATGGCTTTATAATATTTGAAAATCCCACATGATAAGCCCTTCAGACAGATATACAGTCAAACTCTTAAAAAGTAATCCTTTAAAAAGTGCAAATTTTCCATTAAGCCACAAATCTAAATTTAGAGTAATCTGCAGACATTCCAGAGAAAGGGTGAAAAACAATTCCATGGACAGGAGGAATTCTGAATTTCAGATTAAATTCAGTGAGCAAACTGCATCTACAAGTGAAGTGACACACAAAACAATGTTAAACAAGCTGATAATCTTTAAAAGGCTGATGTGACCCTGAGAAAATTTGCTTCACATGCCCAGTATCACTGGCCACCTTTGATCTATATTACCAGGTAGAATTTGCAGAATAAAGATGTGGGTCAATCCACAAGGTCACATTTACTTTGTGAAAAATTCACAGGAGAATATAATTGCACTTTTCTTCTGCATTCTCTTCACATTTGCCATCCCAATTGCTTTAATGTTTTATGAAGAAATTGCAAGAAGCTATTAATATTCTTACATGTGTAATGTAATGCCAATTTAACCAAGAGGTATGACTTAACTGACTGTGAAGTTTTAAAACAGTTCAGCTAAACAAGGATAAAATTTGGAGGTTGCTCACATTTTGATTTAAACTACACTAATATACAGTAATTTATACACCACAGTAGTTTTACTACAGTGACAGTTTTAATATTAATAAGGAACTGGTGTAAGCACAAATATAAATTGAAAGAAGTGAGGAAAGAACTGAAGAAGAGAAAAATTGGAACTGCACTTTCACTATACATCCCATAGCATGTATTGGGTTTGCATGGTCAGATTTTGGAGCAGGGGCTTACAGAGAGAGATGGTGTCCTGGTTTGAAGGACAGGTGTCTGTTAAGGAAGGCAGGAGCCTCCCTTGGAATGGAAAACTGTAACCCCTCTCCCTCCGAATTATTATAAAGGCTCTCAGGCAAAGATATGGGAATAGGAATAACAGTTCTTTACTACTATCTAAAACAAAGGATAACAAATAACAACAACTATAACGTTAACTAACAAACAGAACCAGAAACCCAGTGGCAGCCTGCTCGGCTTCAGGCACCTTTTCCTTTCGGTGCAGTTCTAGTCACAGCCTGCAGGGGCGCTCTGGGTGCGGTGATTCCCCGGTGGCTGCAGGGGCGCTCTGGGTGCGGTGATTCCCCGGTGGCTGCAGGGGCGCTCTGGCGTGAGCTCAGGTAGCACACGGCGAATGGCGGCTGCCCGAAGCACGGAGGGATGGAGGAGAGCCCTTGCTCCACAGACCCTCGGGAGAGGCAGCTGGTGTTGGTGCCACAGCAGGATCCCGGGACACAGGGAGCTGGGACGGTAAGGGGTCTCCACGTGCAGGGAAAAACCCCGCTACAATGTAGCGGAGAAAAGCGGGCTGGTGGCAGGCAGGTCGGCTCCGGATGGGGCAGAGGGCAGAGACTCACAGCAGACAGACTGGCAGCTCCGCGCTGGCTTCTCAGGGGCCGTGGGTTCAGCAGACAGCAGCTCTGACCGTCCAGCTCTGAGGGTCCCGAGCAAGAGGGCGTGACTTCCCTCTGCCCTTGCTTTTCAGTCTCTCCAAATCTCGCGTTACCAGGCTCTGCTTCCATGAGGGGCAATTTTGCCCCACCCTGCCACGGAGAAAGGCTCTAGCCTTGTGCTTTGTTTCTCTTAAGTACCCAGTCATTTGTGTCCTAGCAACCAATGGGAGAAAAATTCCTGAGGAAAAGAACTAGATCCAACCTTCAACATTCTCCACCCCGAATTTTTTTCCCATGCAAACACCTTACATCAAATTTAAACTTTCGAGGTATATACATACATGCAGATACAGATACAAGCACAGTGTCATAAGTAGTTCACTCTAAAACAAGATCTCCTTGAGGTATGCATCGGGTCTCTCCATCCCTTTGCATCACCCACCAGGTGCAGCCTGGTCCCTGAGCAAAGACAACCCCACGGATGGGACTGTTTTTACTTGAGGCAGAGTTTACCCAAACAGTCTTTCCCAGCATACTTCTCATGTGTACTACTGGAACTTTATCGCCATCTGTTGTTTGCAAGGGGTCAGAGTGGGCAGGCCCTGCTCGGTTGGAGGAGCCTCGGGTGTTCACTAACCATGTGGCCTTTGCTAAATTAGTCTCCCCGTTCTTGAATATCCCCCCACCCAGTGCTTTCAAGGTGGTTTTGAGCAGGCCATTGTACTGTTCAACTTTCCCAGCTGCTGGTGCATGATAAGGGATATGGTACACCCACTCGATGCCATGTTCCTTAGTCCAGGTGTTTATAAGGCTATTTTTGAAGTGAGTCCCATTGTCAGATTCAATTCTCTCAGGGGTACCATGTCTCCAAAGAACCTGTTTTTCGAGGCCCAGGATGGTGTTCCGGGCAGTGGCATGAGGCACAGGGTAGGTCTCCAGCCATCCTGTGGTGGCTTCCACTATTGTGAGAGCATAGCGCTTGCCTTGGCGGGTCTGGGGCAGTGTGATGTAATCAATCTGCCAAGCCTCTCCATACTTGTATTTGGACCACCGTCCACCATACCATAGAGGCTTTACTCGCTTGGCTTGTTTGATCACGGCGCACGTCTCACAATCATGGATCACCTGGGAGATACTGTCTATGGTTAGGTCTACCCCTCGGTCTCGTGCCCACTTATAGGTGGCATCTCTGCCCTGGTGGCCTGAGGCGTCATGGGCCCATTGGGCTAGGAACAACTCCCCTTTGTGTTGCCAGTCTAAATCTATCTGTGCCACCTCAATCTTTGCGGCGTGATCTACCTGTTTGTTGTTCTGGTGTTCTTCGTTAGCTCGGCTCTTAGGGACATGGGCGTCTACATGGCGGACTTTTACGGGTAGCTTCTCTACCCGAGTGGCAATGTCTTTCCATTCATCAGCTGCTCAGATTGGCTTTCCTCTACGCTGCCAGTTGGCCTTTTTCCACCTTTCCAGCCAACCCCATAGAGCATTGGCTACCATCCACGAATCAGTGTAGAGATAGAGCTTTGGCTACTTTTCTCTCTCAGCAATGTCCAGGGCCAGCTGAACAGCTTTGAGTTCAGCAAATTGGCTCGACCCACCTTCTCCTTCAGTGGCTTCTGCAACATGTCGTGTGGGGCTCCACACAGCTGCTTTCCACTTCTGGTTCATCCCTATGATGCGACAGGAACTATCAGTGAAAAGGGCGTAGCACTTTTCTTCATCTAGCAGTTGATTGTATGGTGGAGCCTCCTCAGCCCGGGTCACTTGTTCTTGCTCTTCTTCATCAGTGAGACCAAAACTCTCACCTTCTGGCCAGTTCGTAATTATTTCTAGGATCCAGGGCGGTTCGGATTTCCAATGCGGGCGCGCTGTGTGATAAGTGCGATCCACTTACTCCATGTGGCATCGGTGGCGTGGTGGGTAGAGGGAGCCTTTCCTTTGAACATCCACCCCAGCACTGGTAGTCGAGGTGCCAGGAGGAGTTGTGCTTCAGTGCCAATTACCTCTGAGGTGGCTTGAACTCCTTCATAGGCAGCCAAGATTTCCTTCTCTGTGGGGGTGTAGTTGGCTTCGGACTCTCTGTAACTCTGGCTCCAGAATCCCAGCAGTCGGCCTCGAGTCTCTCCAGGCACCTTCTGCCAAAGGCTCCAGGACAAGCCTTTGTTCCCTGCTGCAGAGTAAAGCACATTCTTCACCTCTGGTCCCGTCCTTACTGGGCCAAGCGCTACCGCATGAGCGATCTCCTGCTTGATCTGGGCAAATGCTTGTTGCTGTTCAGGGCCCCAGTGAAAATTGTTCTTCTTGCGGGTGACCAGGTAGAGAGGGCTCACAATCTGGCTGTACTCTGGAATGTGCATCCTCCAAAAACCTATGGCTCCTAGGAAAGCTTGAGTTTCCTTTTTGTTAGTTGGAGGAGACATCGCAGTGATCTTATTGATGACCTCCGTGGGAATCTGGTGCCGTCCATCTTGCCATTTTACCCTCAAGAACTGGATCTCACGAGCAGGTCCCTTGACTTTGCTTTTCTTGATGGCAAAACTGGCTTCCAGGAGTATCATGATGATCTTCTCTCCTTTCTCAAATACTTCTGCTGCCGTGTTCCCTCACACAATGATGTCATCGATGTATTGGAGATGCTCTGGAGCCTCACCCTTTTCCAGTGCAGCCTGGATCAGTCCATGGCAGATCGTGAGGCTGTGCCTCCACCCCTGGGGTAGCCGATTCCAGGTATATTGCACACCCCTCCAGGTGAAGGCGAACTGAGGCCTGCACTCCGCTGCTAGAGGGATGGAGAAAAACGCATTGGCGATGTCAATGGTGGCATACCATTTTGCTGCCTTGGACTCCAGCTCGTACTGGAGCTCCAGCATGTCTGGCACGGCAGCACTCAATGGTGGAGTCACTTCATTCAAGCCACGATAGTCCACAGTCAATCTCCATTCCCCGTCAGACTTGTGCACAGGCCAGATGGGGCTGTTGAAGGGTGAGTGGGCTTTACTGACCACTCCTTGGCTTTCCAGGTCGCGGATCATCTTGTGGATGGGGATCACGGCGTCTCGATTCGTCCGGTACTGCCGGCGGTGAACTGTCGAGGTGGCAATTGGCACTTGTTGCTCTTTTACTCTCAGGAGTCCCACTGCAGTTGGATTTTCCGATAGTCCAGGCAAGGTGTTCAGTTGCCTGATGCCCTCTGCCTCTACAGCCGCTATTCCGAAAGCCCACCTGAGTCCCTTTGGGTCTTTGTAATAGCCATTCCGGAGGAAGTCTATGCCCAGAATACATGGGGCCTCTGGACCAGTCACAATGGGGTGTTTCTGCCACTCCTTCCCGGTCAGGCTCACTCGGCTTCCAACAAAGTTAATTGCTGTGATCCCCCTGTCACCCCGGCAATAGAAACAGGTTCTGCCCCCACATGTCTCGATGGAATTAAGGTACACTGCGCACCAGTATCAACTAACGCTTCATATTTTTGTGGTTCTGATGTGCCAGGCCATCGGATCCACACTGTCCAAAAGACCCGGTTTTCCTGTGCCTCTTCTTGGCTAGAGGCAGGGCCCCTCTAGCTCTGGTTGTCATTTCTTTCTTGGGCGTACATGGTAGAGGTCTCCTCGAGGGGATCTAAGAGATCATCCTCCCTTCTGTAATATCTGGCATCTCGGTTACAGGAGGCTGAGGCTACCTTCACTTTAGTAGACCCCCCGCCTCGGTTAGTATTTCCCTCCTTGAGTTGCTGTACCCGTGCTGCCAGGGCAGCAGTGGGTTTCCTATCCCACTTCCTCATGTCTTCTCTGTGATCACACAGGAAGAACCACAGCTCAGATCGTGGGGTGTACCCTCTCTCCCTGGCTGGGGGGCGCTGGGCTCTGACTTTGGGGCTTGTGACTCGCACTGGTGCCGCACTCATCAACCTCATCTCCTCCCTCACCTCCCTCATCATCTCTTCTCTGATGTCTTTGACCACAGCAGAGACCTGAGCCTGCATTGGGCCACTGATCATACTATCATAATTCCTGAGTTTGGTGGCTATGGAGCCCACTGTCTCTCGGTTGTCATCAGCATTAATTGTTGCAATGAAGATGGTGTATTGGGAGGGCCCTAGCTTTGCCAGATTCTACAACATTTGTCCTGTACACTTGACCTTGTCGGGGTCATTATCATGTTGTTCATCCCTCCCAAAGAGTACCTCTAATATTGCCACCTCCCTCAGCTGTTGGATTCCCTCCTCAAGGGTCTTCCATGGTCTTCTATGATGATACTACTGCATTCTCTCCCTGTTGACAAACCTCTCTCTTACACTTATTAAAAGCCGTTCCCAGAGAGACCGGGGCCCGTCGTCTCTTCCGAATACCTGATCAACCTCTGAGTCCTGGGACAAGGGTCCCAGCTGCCTTGCCTCAATACTATCCAGCTGCACGCCCATACCTATAAGGTCCCATATCTGAAGTAACCAGGTTGTAAAAGGCTCACGACCCCGTCGCACAATGTCTTTTCGTAGATTACGGAGACTGTCATACCCCAGGGACTCAGTAGTGATTTCAATCCTTGGCCTCCCTACTGGTTGAGAGGGCCCTGCTTCCCCATCATTACTCACTGGCTGCTCTGGTTTGACCTTAGTCTTCTTCTTTTCCACAGGGGCAACTGCTACTGGCTGTGGCTGCCCCTCTGATCTGACTGGAGCCTGAGCGGTGATAGCGTCCCTGGGTTCCTCTGCTGCCTCATTAGACTCTCCCTCTTTGGGGTACGGGAAGGGTTTCCCACCAGCTGGGCAAGTGTATTCCTTCAGCACTTGGCTCATTTCGCGTATCTCTTTCACCAGGACTCCCACCCAATCCGGGTGGGTTGTTTCTGAGGTGGGTTGTGGGACCGGGTCAGACTCTGTAGCAACATCCCTAGTGTCTGGGGCAATGTCAGGTTCTGGGATGGTGTCCCAAGTTTCTGGGGCCATGTCAGGTTCTGTGGCTACGTCCTTAGTTTCTGGGGCCATGTCAGGTTCTGTGGCAGCATCCCTAGTCTCTGGGGCCGTGTCAGGTTCTGTGGCAGCATCCCTAGTCTCTGGGGCCGTGTCAGGTTCTGTGGCAGCATCCCTAGTTTCCGGGGCCAGGTCAGTTTCTGTGGCAGCATCCCTAGTCTTTGGGGCCGTGTCAGGTTCTGTGGCAGCATCCCTAGTTTCCGGGGCCAGGTCAGTTTCTGTGGCAGCATCCCTAGTCTTTGGGGCCATGTCAGGTTCTGGGGCCTCATCCCTATTGTCTGGGGTAGATGTCAGAGTGGTTATCCAAGTCAGACTTCCTTTATCCCTGAATGCTAAATAGAGCAGGCCTATCAGCAACACCAGCCACTGTATGGTATCATTAGCATCTAGAGAAGATTTGAACCCCTCAAAGATTGGCGGGATAGGCCCAAAGAGCTGGGTGAAGGGTTGTGAGAACATTTCTTTTGGTGTCACTTCCTCGCAGTAGGTACCATTATTAAAGTAACCCTGAAAACATGTCATTAATGTGTGGTAGCTGTGAATCCACATGCCTGCCTTCCAGAGGAAGTTGAAAATCCATGAATTCCTCACCTTATTGACCCATAACACAAACTGTAGAACAGCCACTGTAGCCTTAGTTATAGGGCCCATGTTTAGATATGGGGCTGCAAATGGGAGAGAAACAGCTGTGACCACTTGCCATACGAACCGGAATAAGCAAGACCACATGGTGCAACCTAATGAGGTTCCTATATCCAGCACACAAAAACTGCGTTACTTAAGAACTGTTATCCTTCTTTCCCTCGATGCCCTCGTGCCTCACGTTGGGCGCCAAAATCTGTCCTGGTTTGAAGGACAGGTGTCTGTTAAGGAAGGCAGGAGCCTCCCTTGGAATGGGAAACTGTAACCCCTCTCCCTCCGAATTATTATAAAGGCTCTCAGGCAAAGATATGGGAATAGGAATAACAGTTCTTTACTACTATCTAAAACAAGGATAACAAATAACAACAACTATAACGTTAACCAACAAACAGAACCAGAAACCCAGTGGCAGCCTGCTCGGCTTCAGGCACCTTTCTCTTTGGTGCAGTTCCAGTCACAGCCTGCAGGGGCGCTCTGGGTGTGATGATTCCCCGGTGGCTGCAGGGGCGCTCTGGGTGCGGTGATTCCCCGGTGGCTGCAGGGGCGCTCCGGCGTGAGCTCAGGTAGCACACGGCGAATGGCGGCTGCCCGAAGCACGGAGGGATGGAGGAGAGCCCTTGCTCCACAGACCCTCGGGAGGGGCAGCTGGTGTTGGTGCCACAGCAGGATCCCGGGACACAGGGAGCTGGGACGGTAAGGGGTCTCCACGTGCAGGGAAAAACCCCGCTACAATGTAGCGGAGAAAAGCGGGCTGGTGGCAGGCAGGTCGGCTCCGGATGGGGCAGAGGGCAGAGACTCACAGCAGACAGACCGGCAGCTCCGCGCTGGCTTCTCAGGGGCCGTGGGTTCAGCAGACAGCAGCTCCGACCGTCCCGCTCCGAGGGTCCCGAGCAAGAGGGCGTGACCTCCTCTCTGCCCTTGCTTTTCAGTCTCTCCAAATCTCGCGTTACCAGGCTCTGCTTCCGTGAGGGGCAATTTTGCCCCACCCTGCCACGGAGAAAGGCTCTAGCCTTGTGCTTTGTTTCTCTTAAGTACCCAGTCATTTGTGTCCTAGCAACCCATGGGAGAAAAATTCCTGAGGAAAAGAACTAGATCCAACCTTCAACAGATGGCTTCTGTGAGAAGCTTCTGTGAGCTCACTCTATGTCCAGCAGAGCCAATGCCAGGAGGCTCCAAGACAAATCTGCTGCTAGCCAAGGCTGAGCCAGTCAGCAATGGCAGTAGTACCTCTGGGATAACAGATTTAAGAAGGAAAAAAGTTATTGCATAGAAGTAATTTTGACCAGAGAAGAGAGGAGTGAGAGTGAGAGGAACAACTCTTCAGAGACCAAGGTTAGTGGAGAAGGAGGGGGAGGAGGCGTCAGAGCTGAGATTCCCCTGCAGCCCGTGGAGATCCACAGGAGATCCACTTGCAGTCAGTGGAGGAGACCACACCAGAGCAGGTGGATGCCTGAAGGAGGCTGACCTGTGGGAAGCCTGCACTGGAGCAGGCTCCTGGCAGTACCTGTGGCTCCATAGAGAGAGAAGCCCATGCTGGAGCAGGTTTAGGACTTGTGACCCTGTAGGGGACCCACGCTGGAGTGGGCTGTTCCTGAAGGACAAACCCTATGGAAAGAGACCCACACTGGAACAGTTCATGATGAACTGTAGCACTTGGGAGAGACTCACACTGGACAAGGGGGACTGTCTCCTGTGGGAGGGATCCCATGCTGGAGCAGGGTAAGGTTTCCTTTCCCTGAGGTGGAAGCAGCAGCACAAAAAAAATGTCATAATTGACTAACCCCCATTCCATGTCCCACTGGGTGGGAGGATGTAGAGCCCAGGAAGGAGGAAAAGGTGATGAGAAGGTGCTTTTAAGATTTGTTTTACTTCTCATTATCCTGCTCTGACAGGTCTAGTCAGCCATTTTGATTGGTAATAAATTTAGTTAATTTCCCCAAGTCAAGTCTGTTTCTGTGACAGTAATCAGTAAGTGATCTCTCCTTGTCCTTTTCTCAACTCATCAGCCTTTCATTGTTTTTTCTCTCCCCCGCCCAGCTGCAGAAGGGAGTGACAGAGTTGCTTTTGGTGGGCACCTGGCATCCAGCCACAGTCAAACCATCACAAGCAGTCAGTAAGTTGCAAAGAGATCCTACTTTTCATGAAAACAGGGGCAACTCTCCTTTAGTCGCGAACTATTTGGTACAAAGAAATTTGCATAGTGCACAACAGTGAAAATGTCCATTCTAGCCAAGCAGCAGCACATACAGGGAAAAATAAGTGTTTATTTTATCTGCTTAACATCATCAATGAAACTGCAAGTATAAGCTGAAGGCACATAATCATGTAATGATTTCTCAATGCACCCAGGGACCAGTTTTCAAATTAAACATGAGAAAATGGAAAGGCAAACTGCTCCAAATATGAAGTAAAATATTCCAGCTTAGGAAGGTTTTCCCCACACACAAGTTTAAATAAACAGGTTCAGTTAAACCACTGTAAATCCATGTTCAGCATCCTGTGTTTTACCTCTCACTGTGAATATGATTGCCTTTTGGATCTTAGGGGAAAAGGGATATTATTCAGTCAGTAGTTTTTGACTATTGGAAATACCTTCTGATATTAGGTATGAGCTTATGGGGACTCCTAATAGGTTCTGGACTTTTATTTTTTATAATGACTTCCCCTCCCACCCCCTCATATTCTTAATATGGGACTTGACTAAACAAATCTGTCTAGGGGGTCATTTTCAATGAAATCATAATGATCACTGTGAAAACTAGAAGTCTCTTGGCATTTCCCCAAGGCAAAGAAATACTGCATATCATCAAGAGACCATGACCTTCTAAACTACGTATGCTTTTTATTCTTTACATTCCCAGAAGACATCTCAGTTGTTATTTGGTTTAGCCCTTTGGAGCTGAAACTTGGGTGTGCAAAGCTTCTCCTCCCAAGATCTTTCAAGACCAAGAATGTGTCCCCATCTCTGCACAGAGAAAGTGGACACTTAAGGCTCTGGCTACCTTGCAGAATTGAACTATTTGAAATGAACCGGTTGTGATGGACCAGGCTAAGCAGAAATGTCCATATTTTACATGTGGGCATTGGTAATAGATTCACCAATTGACAGCTCACTGTCCATGCTGATCACTGTTAGAAGAGATTTTTTTTGTTACAGAATTAAGTCTCTAACTTTGAACTCCTACCATTATGGGCACAACTTCAATGCCTGCAGGCTTAGCAATACTGAAATGTCAAAGAAGCTCCTAATTGAAGAATGGCTTGGATACTTCTCCTAGAACCCCAAATAGGAAAAAAACTGTGAGGAGTGCTGCCACATCATGGTGCTCAAGAGGGGAAGCATGACCACCTCCAAAAATCCAGACATGACATCATGATCAAGGAATGATGTCAGACTGTGTTGCATCATGGAGGAATGCAACTCAACTACAGAATCACACAGAGGAAAAACTGCAGAGAATCCAAATTCGGCTCTGGTAACCTTGTACACCCAGCTGCTGGCAGAACCCTTCTTCATTAGCATCAAGGAGTTTAGGCTGTGCCTCTGAAATTGCTGTTAGCCTCTGAAAAAGTCAAAATGATCCCCTGTTATTGCAAAGGCCTCTAACTCCTGTGCCATGCCCTTCCCAAGACAGGAAGCTGCTGATCCAGGGACTGTCTCTGTTCTGCATCGCTGGCTATGGGGGGAGTTTTCTTTCTATTTTTACATTTTACTTTTGCCTGAAGTAACTTTTTTTGCAAAGAGTTAGTGGGTTTTGTCAGCTATGGATCCTAGGAAGAAAGCTCTGTGTGTGTGAACCTGCCTTCAACACTGAGCTGGAGACTACAGCAACCTCTGGTGTAATGGAGCTCAGCCCGAGATCTGGCTTGCACCCTCCTCAGTTCCCTGTTGTTTCTCATTAATCCTTACTGCCTTTATGTACCTGCTCATGGTCTTCTTTCTTCCTCACTTTGACATAAACCTGTTCTCTTTCACCTCACACCATCTAATCTAGCTCCTTGTGTCCAGCCCCCTTCCTGACTGATGCCTCTTCTTTCCCCCCTCACTCACATAGCATGAACAGAAACCTTTAGTGAGTAAAACTGTAGTTATTTCTCCCACTTACAACAGGATATAGAAGCTTTGTATGTATTTGGTACCTTGCTTTGAATCCTCCTCAACTTTCAATGAGGCACTTCATTCACTTCATGATTCACTATTATACTCTTAAATTTGAGGAGGTGTTATTTCTTCTGCTTTCAGGGGAGCTTATGCAAGCTAATGCATTAATGCAGCTCCTGGAATCAAAAATCTCATCAGTGACAGCAAATACACTTGATGTCTTGGTAAGACATACAGAAAGACCCTGGTTTTATTTGTACTTATTCCTTCCTTCTCACACTTGTGAAGACTATGTATAGCAAGTAGAGAATCTATGGTCTGACAAAGAAAAGCTGAAATGCCATACAGACACCAGGAAAAAAACCAAATGCATTCAAGTGCCAAACTCCTCAAACTCTGATTTGAAGATTCTGGGTGTTTTATTCTCAATAACAGCTTTACAAAGCACCTGTAAGAACAGGTCTGTCTGTGATAAAGCTGTTCATGTGCGATAATGCTCTGCAGATTCAGTGTTCAGCATTAAAACTTATGTTACTGGCTTCATTTCTGCAGCACTGCATTATTTGGTACAAAATGAATTCTGTACATGAAACACTCCAGAAACATGCTTGAAGAGGACAAATGAGATCAAAGAACAGACTCTACATAACATTTTGTTGAAAGCACATTCAGCCATCAGATCAAATAGTCTGTGTCACATTCTACTGTAATTTCTAAAGCAACTTCTTTCAGGCAGGGATGAAGGAGTTCTTACACTTTGTGATGTGTTATGATAAAGTCAGCTTGATTTAAAAGATCAATTATTGTTTCACCAAAAGCCCACAGCCATAACCAAAGACTTCACAGTGTGTTAGTGATATAGAAAGTACAAAAAGTTATCCCAAAAAGTAAAATTAGAAACTGTCAAGCAAAATATTGTGGCCAAAGTTTCTAAGGAAGTTAATGAATGGTTCAAAGCAGGCTCAGTGATGCTGTGATCATGCAGTGAACCACCTGATGTACGCAGGACCTCAGTATTGCCATAAGACACAGGGACTCTGCCAACAAACACCTTTGCACATTGGACCGTGCATGCCAAACTTCTACATGGAGAGACAGGGACATGATCCCTACAGCTCTTTTAACCAACCCAAATACAGCTTTCTTGCATCAATTCCCAGATTCAGTTAACAAGGAAATTAGTGTTTGTTTGGAATGAGGCGAAATCAAAATGAAGCAGAGGATTGTTCAGAGAGTCTAGAGGCTTTAGGGATGTCTCCCCAGGTAGAGGGAAATTATGATTGACAGTTATTGACAATCATTAAAATTTGCAATGCCATTCAATTTTTCTGCACATCAGCTTCTCTTTATTTCCAGAGGAAGCTCCACACAGCAGGAAGTAACAAAGCTTGTTCTGCAAATTCTTCATTTCCATTATCAGACAAGACAGGCTACAACGTTTCATTGATTCTGTAAGATTCTCCTCTGAAAATTACACTGACCACACAGAAATAAGAATTTCAGGTTAGGCATTTGACTCCTCAAATAAAATTGCAATACAGGTCTGTGGTAACAGCCAGCGACTGTGGCCAAGGTAGAAAAACACATGAATAAGAGTACACTACCAGAACTTAAAAGGGTGAAAAGCAAAGTAAGAGTTGTTGCACACTACTGATTTAAAACAAAATAAAGGCCCAAAAGATACCCTATTTTTTTGCTTTTCTGTGAGACAAGGCACACTGCTGTTTGTTAAATACAGTAATGGAACTGCTCCTTATTATTTAACTTCTTAGCAAGAGAAAGGATATTAGTCACAACATTGAGTCATTTGCAGAAGAATATTTTTTAAGATTTTGTCATTCTTTAATGTACACAATACTTTCTGTGAACAATTACAGAGCAAAAAAGTCACTACATTATTTGAAGATGGAAGGTTTACAGATCAGTTACCATAAATACGAGACTAATTACACCATTCAGAGCCCTGAAGGCACAGAACAATTATTCTGAATGGATGTAATTCAAGAGCCACAAAATCTGCCAGGGAGAACTGAGGACTTTAGCTGAGGACTGGGCAATGTAATTTCAGTAGACAGGCCAGAATACAGAACAGCATGTTCAATTGTACCAACCCACAGAAAAGACAGATTCTGCTCTCCATGGAGTACAGAGCCAAGCTACTCCTATGGACTCAGAGGCCACAGATGCTGAGAAGTACTCCAAGAACAGTGATGTATCCTGGATCAGGGAAACATCTGGAGTACCATGGGCAAGGCAAAAGGAGTCACAAAGTCTCCATGTTAACACAGGGAGCTTCCTGCTCCTCCTGCCTTTCTACAGACAGCAGAAAACACTGATGCTCTGTGCAGACCATGCAGAAACCCTGTTGTCTCCACTGACAACTGAGCAGTGATAGTTCGTGTGAGGCACCACATACAGGGCCAAACAAACAGCCAGGTCCCCCTGCAGTGCCACTGCCTCCCCAGCAGCATTCTGGGCATACAGCAGCAGCAATGGTGGGTAAGAAACAGTTCTTTGGGCTTGATACCAAGGTCTCCAAAGCAAACTATGCAATGGAGAATCACATTCCATGAAAGGACCCATGCAAGGATGAGGAATAATGGAACAGGTAACTCCGGAAACCCAGCAATTCCATTGCTGAAGCACACTCTTTGTAGATGGAAGATCTCACTCCCTTCTGACGACAAGAAAAGGGAAAGGAGGTGATGGTCAGAGTGCCAATGGCAGATGTGAGTATCTGCAGCAGCTGGTGGGCTGCTCCTATGCAACGGGAACTTTATTTGAGGTGTCTCAAAATTCACATCTTACCCACCCCTTCACAAATATTGTAAGGTATAGCCAGAAATACAGAACTGGTCATCTAATCACTTGGGATAATAAAGTCCATTAAGGCCTTGTAAATACAACAAAAAATAATAGCCAGTAATTCATAAATATTTCTTCAAGTAGGAAGTATACAAAATAGCAGAGATTACAGTCACATTCCACATTATATTAGGCAGTTTAGACAATTTTTTTATAATACCTTGTAACATGCTATACACACACTGCAGAAAATGGAAGACTCCATCATTTTAAATCTAAATAATGAATTGTGCAAATTATGAAAGCATGGATTAGAAAGGCTATCTTTCCTAAGAACACAACAACACATAATTCTCTGAAAATTAAACTGAAATTAATGAACTCAAGATAACTCACATATTTTAATGAAGTTTACACAAGTAGTTTTTCCTCTAATCTTGCATAACCAGCCCAGGTCTGCTTCTACTACTCTGTGTTGCCATCATCTGGGCTGTTTGCAGAAATGATCAGCTGATATGCATACAAGCATAGGGAAATTCAGCTTTTTACTATGACTGCCTACAACAATGCTTAGGCATATAAAATGAAAACAAAAGGGTAATTGACATTTACCCCCTCCAAAAGATGTCCAAGGAGCAGAGCAGGCTGTCACTCAGCATTCTCACCCACTCTTCAGAGACACAGAGACCACATTGCAAACAGAGACACAAAACATCAGAGAAGAGCTACAGTTCCAATTAGGACAAAATCAGCCACTCTAGGCAATAAAACAACGGGAGCCATCACAACATCGATACCTGAGAAATACTGCCACTTGTTAGCTAACCATATCGCTCACTCTAAACATCACCCAGGAGATTCAGAGCCAGCCTAAACACTTCAGAAACCATCCAGAGCCGTATGGCACCGCATTCTTTCATACCTCAGGAGTAAAAGTTAGCCAGAGCCTTCTGACAAACTAAAGTGATTTATTATGACATAGCAGAACTAATGCATTCTGCTTTATAACTCTCCTGGTAGACTAGGAGAGATGTTGCATTTATTACCTACAGGACATAATGCCCGCTGCAGATCTCTGTATTATTCATAAGACTGGCTTTTTTGTGCCATCATAATGCTGATAAATTATTAAAAAATGCATATTTTATTTCCATTTCTAACATATTTTGGTACACATATCAATCCATCACATTGCTGTAGGAGAAATAAGCATTATTGCTGACAGCTGTTGACATGTTCACCTCAACAGAGATGAAACAAAGGGGCTGCAAAGGTTGCTCCCACTCACAGCTACCTCTTCATTAATTTCTGTGGTTTAATATTTAGAGAAGGCTAAGTAAAAATCAGTGCCACCAGAATTGAGGAGTGCTGAGGAATGGAACAATACAAAGGATAAAAAAGCCATCAAAAGTAGAAATGGGCATTCAATTTTCTCTTCAAAAGTAGATTTCTGCCAGCTGAGTGGCTCCACAGGATAAATTTAACTTCCTAGATCAAGATGAGTTTAATTTCTAAAGAGGCTAATTCAGATGCTACTGAGTAACACAACTAGAGATGCAGGTGGGGCTAAAACAAGGGTTATTTCAGCTTCTCTGTCTGGCTGACTTCCATTTCTTCCTCCTTCAGCTGCAGGTAACATGAGCACATAGCACAGAGAGCACCCTCCACCACTGCTCATCAGTCCTGATGATAAAACCATCTCACAAAAAATACTATAAAAACTGAAAATACAACACTGCACACAAATCCGTTCAGTTACTTTCAAAAGCATTACCTATATTGATAGATAGATGTAAGTTGAATTATTTGCCTGTTATTAAATTGTTTTACATGAGTCTTGCTAACCTGATGTTGGCATCATCCATTGATGTTGCCTTCTGCAGAATGTAGGTAACAGGGATAGCCCTAAAGATACTAGGGTACCATGAGATCTGTGAGATTTTTCTAAAACTATTGGTTAATATCATAAGACATAGAACAGAAATGAGCACAATCATCTAAACTATTCACTTTAAAAATGCCAGTTTTCACAAAAACCAAAACTCTGCAGTTCATAAGCTATGGTCTCTTTTGAAAGGCTTAAATCATACTATTCCCTACCCTTTATACTGTTTTCTTTTGATTTCCACTTGAAACAACTACTATCAATACCAGTGCAATTCAGTTCTCTGCTACTTCATTAAAGTGTTACTAATATTCATTAAAATGTTACTAATATTTGTTGAGTGATCACAGCACAAATGCACCAGAAAGCGTGCGACTTTAATCTGAGGCAGGCACATCTTGTGTGTGAGGTGCCCTTTTATCTGCACACACACATTCTGAGTGAGAGGCCTATGCCTGACACATGGCCATGGCTTTTAGATCTATGAGATCATTAACATAATTGGCTCTGGAGCAGATGAAGGGTTGTTTGCCTTAAATCCCAGCAGCAGGTTAAAATATCTAACTAATACCTTTTACACAACAATCTTTCTAAAAATAACATGCTCTCTCCCTGTATGAAGAGGAATTTTCACCTTGAGCTCAGCCAGTTGCTTAAATCATTAAAGGGGAAATGGATTTCCTTTAACCAGCACTGCCTGCCCAGCGCTGGGCATGGACTCAGCCCTGCCACAGCCCGAGTGTGGTGTGACCTTCAGGTCTTTGAAAGTCTCAGCAGCATCTGGAGCATCAGGATCTCTTTCTTTCACCTCACAACCATCCTCTGCAACCTGGCACAGCCAAGGTGGCCCTGGCAAGTCTGTGACCACCCACCTGCACAGAGCACCCTTCCTCCACTGAAGGAACCTGGGCACCATTTGCTCCCAAAAGCCTTCCCTCAACCTGGCACAAAGGTCTGTGACTCAGAATATTCCCAAGTAAGGTCACTCGTCATAAAAGTTTCATAGACAACTCCATTGTTGCGTTCCCTGCTTCGGTCCCACCCTGGTACCGGCAGCAGAGTCCCAGCGCTACCCTAGGAAGTCGTTCGCGATCGGGAAGACTTCCTCGGAGTGCCTACTGCGGGCACAGCTGGCCCGCGTTCGGTCCGGGGAGGTGTTGCCCCCGGAGCGTGGTGAAACAGCAAAGAACTACCAGAGAAGGAGGTCTCTTGGTATGTGATTTCGGTAGGTTTATTGCCTCCAAAGGGAGCACATGAACCAAGAGCCAAGAGCAGCTTATTACATCGGTATTTAAGGGAGGAACAACACCCAATAGGACGAGGGCAGGGGACAATACAGGGGAGGGGCTGGGGTGCATGATCAAATGGGGTTTAGGGAGGGGAGGGGAACAGAGAGAACAACGAATGAACTATGGAGTGACAGGGAATTTCCCAGAGCGGGAATACATAACAGACAAGTCCAGTAACCAACAGCAGGAGCTTGGGTCCGTGGATTGGTGGTCCAACTGCTGCCCCTGGGAGCTCCGGGGGGAAACCCTCTGTCCATGGAACCTGTCCGGAAGTCCTCTGGTTCCGAACCACCGCAACACTCCATAGTCTTAAAGGAACCTGCTCAAATTGGAAGCATACTACATTAAATCAGGGATATGTCAAAAGCATAAATGTACACAAAGCAACACCCAGTATGTGGCTGGATGGGATAAACTGGGATATCCTGCCATCTGCTGGGAGCAGCTTGCTGCAGCTCTGCAACCCCATTATCACTACATACGTAATTATGGACTTTTAAAATCCACCAAATAAAGTTATGCAAAATGTGCAAATCATTCTGTGCATCACACAGGTTATTTGTGAAATATGTGCTATTGTATATACTTTGAAGGCATATTTGTTTGTCAGGATCCGCTCTGGGTATGCATCATTTTATACAATACCATATTATTTTCTTCTTGTAATATCAACACTGTTAATGTTAACAGACACATTAGCTCTTGCAAAACTGAATTTGCTGATCACTTAAATAAAAAAATAAACATTTCAAAATGCCAGTAATCTAGAAAGATTTGGTAATAAATTCCCACTTCATAACTATCAACAGTTTCCTTATTTTTAGAAACTTATTCCAAGTGTTTTGGTATTTTGGGGGGCTAGGGGGTGGATTTTGTTTCAGTTAAAACCCCAGATGCTGGATTTAGGAGGTTTCACAAGAATCTGAGCATTTTAATACTTTTCAAGCAAATTTCAAGTAAAAACGTTTGAGAAAACTACAGAAAAGGAAGGAGGGGACAACCCCCCCCAAAGAAGTCTTGGAAACAAAACTAGAAAATATCTTTGAAGACAGTAAATACAGATTACGTGTATTGTCAGGAGTGAGGCAACTCCATTACAGCTACCTAACTCCTTACCAGCCAGATTGCAATATCTTTAGCACCACTGTAATCATCTCAAAGAGCTTCATTTCCAGCTTGTGACCCTCAAAGTTGACACAAACAGCAAAGGGCCACTGTAGCTTACTCCAGCCAAATGCCCAGCTACAGGCGTGGAGCCCTGGATGGCTGAGGCATTCAATGCTGCACAACTGCAAACCAGGGGAGGACAGATGCTTCCAGGCTGTACTGAAGACAGCTGTAGCTTAGCTGGCCAGGTAACACACATGCCAGCCTGAAATAACTGCGTGGAGAAAGCTCTGGGATATTCACGGACATTACAGTGCTGCAGTCGCTGCAGTGGGGTTGTACATCCGCCTGCCTTACTGCCCTGACAGGCACAGAGGATGAGGAGCACGGAGAGAGCCCAGAGAGAAAAGAACACACCAACGTGCAACCTACTTGTCCAGGAGTACTTTGCAATCAGGAAGTTTGGTTGGGTGAGGCAGAGAGGAACACAGAGGAAACGTAAGCAGTTTTATTTAACAAACTCTTCCTAAAAACTGCAATATGAAAAAAAAGCGCACTATCTCTACATGCTGATCTATTAAAAACTGTTGGCTTAGCACTTTCCTAATTACAAAAAAAAAAGTTTAAGGCTGAATAAACAAAACACACACACAAGTTTTTCCCCACTGCAGCAGCAACAGTCCAATTTATAATCAATGAAGAATGCAACATGTCATTTAAAGAGCAAGGCGTCACCAGAGCTCTCAGATGACTGACTGAGCATATACATAGGTTCCTTCAAACTTAATAACAACCTCTAAAAGGCACACAAATCTTTCTGCCTACATCAGTGAAGGCATGGGGTCAAAATAGTCCTGTTATTTCTAATACTTCTTAAAATACTAGTCTATTCAGAAAAATGCACCATTAAATATTATGGGCTATGCTTGTAAATATGCACACTCCCATAACCTACAAGAGGAAATAATATGTATGCACATAATACATTACAAATAACCTGACTACCAAGGAACCTCAGCCACTTAACACTCTACTATAAACAAATTTATTCATAGTGATTACTTCATATCCACTCAGAAAGGCTGCCAACTAAGGGAGAAAACAGTTTAGCTTGCACTGGGGAATAACACAATAACAGTATAAAAAGCAAAGTGGACCCAGATATTGGATCCAGTGGAAATAAGTAGCTGAGCAGAGCACAACTGCTTGAGCTGGAAGCCAGCCAGGATACTGGGAATGATGCCTATGGTCCAGAGAAAGCTGCTGAACTAATCACCACTGCAGTCCCCCGTTCAGTTTTACACTGAACATGTGAAGTTACATATCTAATAGCAGAGTGCTTCCTTCTCACTTGATGGCTTAAAGGAAAGACTGTTTAAGTTCTAAGCTTAAACATACACAAAACTCTAAGTGCAAGTAAACAGTTTAAATGTATTTCAAAGGGAATATGCTGAAGTTGTGCTAAGCAGCTGTGCATTTTTCAGTTACTTCAAATTGCACTTAAAAGAGCTGCCAGCAGTATGCAATAACAGGTTACCAAGAAAAAAAGAAGAAAAATGAAGCACCTATAGATAAACACATCATAGGGAAAAAAGGGCAACTTCACAGATGAAGCTTAAAGCGATGAAGAAATGCAATCTGAAATACATTCAGTATAAAAGCAGACCAGAAAACAATTGCAACTTTGCTTGCTTGGGTGGCCAGTGCTACTGATGCCGTTTGATTTCTGCCTTTTTTCTATGTTCTCTGTACTCTTTGCACATATATTTGTAGCTCTGTAGCCTATTGTATTAACAGCTAGTTTTTCCAGTACTTTTCCATGGTCTTTCCCTAAGCAGAAAGACAAAACAAATTCCAGAGCTCCAAGCCCCAGGAGGGTACAATGCCCTGTCCTATCTCGGTTCTTCCTGGGAACCAAGGCCGAGAACAACTCTAAGGTACATTTTCATAAACAAAGTACAGCCAGAGCTGAGAGGGGGGCTCCAGAGAAGGGACTGGACCTGGGGGGGAATTGAATCACCACTTGTTCTCCTTATTGGTGCTTTTAATCAATTATGCTAATTTCCTAAAAGCTATAAATATGTACTCACCCCTAGAGGGGGTGGGCTTTTATGGACACCTTTGCATAACTGCTCCTGAAGACCTTCAAAATAAAGATCCCCTTTTATATTACCTCCTTGCTAAAATGATCTCAAGTTTCTTTTCCAGGTTGGGGGAAAAGGCAACACTACTCAAGACAAACTGATCACATCAATTCTTGAAACTAAAAATCCACACAAAAAAAGAGAGTATCACACTTTCACTGAGTGACTGGTTTAAAATTATTGAATGTCCTGTCCTTTGAACTGCAAGCAAGACCCTTTATGACAAGCAAGAAATAATCCAAAGAAGAACCACTGTGTACAAGATATTTCTCACAGCGACTTTCTAATACATGGTATATATGTGAACCTCCAAGTGTACAACAAAGTCCAGCAGTTAATCAGAATGTTTTTTGCATCGAACAAATTTTGGATAGTGAAAGTGAATTTTGGGTAGTGAAAGCGAAGTAAGTATATGCAAGAGGATGGTGCCAGAACTTGGCAATACTCCTGTTCCCAAGATGGACATATGCTTTCTTCTACACTTGCTCTCATTCCATGACTTGTAACAGTTCCTTTACATGTTTGCAGATGTGCATGAGTGATAAGGGCATGCATAGATTTTTGTAAGTGATCTTCTTTAAGAGGCACTTAGAGCAGTGACCCCTTAATGCAGTTTCAAATAGTTGTCAAGATTTAACATTTATTTTGCTAGACAAATAGCCTATTATTGGCAAATTGGCTATTCTTCTAGTATGTCAGTCAGGCCTGGCTTAAAATCAATACACAGCATTTGTCAATTATGTTTCATGTGTCTTCAGCCTGATTATATTAATTAAGAAGGAACAGACTACTAATAGCATGCATTGTAAATCAGGTTGCAGTGTCAGAAAGCAAACAATCTTACTGCAAAATAATGAGCTTAAGTTCTTAGCTGGAAGAGCCGTACAGACAAAGCTCAGCTGTAAAAATCATAATGCATGTAGTCTTTAGTCTAAGATGACCTACAGCCTGCAAAATGCCAGAACAATGTTGCCATAAGTATTTCATCAATCCGTGTTTAATATCAGTCATGAGAGGAAACGTAAGCCCAGTGGAGCCCTTCTTAAAAAGAAATCAGCGTATATACCATGGTTTTGTCCCACCATTATATACACTAATATTTGAACTGAACTCATTTCATCTTCAACCTTCCAGTTGCCAGCAAAAACAGACACACAGCTGATCAAGTTCCTAAAATCACCTTTCAAACATACTTTTATTTCTTCTCATCAACACAAACTGATAAAGGTTAGTGCATAATATGCACTCAATTAATACATCAGGCTGCAAAAATAGGCTCAGAGTATCTTATCTCAATTTGTTTCCAATGCAACTAAAAAAGAGAGTGGATCCCACTCTTCTTCATCTTCACCTGACCTGCATCCCAGCTGATTGTGTCAGCCTTGATTAATGCTCATTAATCAGAACAGCAAACGCAGGTAAGCACAGATCTGGGTTCCAGGCTGCAGTTTGTGAACAGGATCAATCACAGCTAATTGGCATTTGGAATCAAACTAGGAGAATATGGAAAAAGAGATTCTGGTTTGGAATGAGGAAAGGAAGCAAAGAGTTAAAGAGGTAGGGCATAGCATAAATTCCAAACCTTCCAAACAAGCAAACAAACCAACCACAGGTTGAAAAGCCTTTACATTTTTGAGAGAGGAGAAACCAAATGCTGAGAAGCATAGTGAAGGCATTTACAATGTTCCAGCTCTTTAGTGGTGGCTGTACCCAAGAACCAATTAAATTAGTGTTACTGGAGGATTGCCAGAGTTCTCATTTTGTAATTGAAATTGTAACCACTGACTGAAGCAAAGGTTTAAAAGACTCAGTACAGTTACCACGGAAGCAGGGGAGAATGACATTCAACATATTTTAGGAAAAAAAGACCTTTAATGGTATTCATTAATGGCAATTATTAACGTCTATAGACTTATACATCACTAACATTCCCCATGGCTCTGTAAGATACCAAATGCATGATCAAAGAGGACAACAAAAGTACATTAGAGAAAAATGCTGATTATTCATTAATTTATTCAACTTAGAAAACCAAAATATAAGCCATGGTGTAAACCTCCTAGAAAATTGGCAATTTTCCTACCATCCTTAAGAAAGGACCAGCTATATATTATCATCTTTTTCACAGACTCAGCACTCCACTGGCTTGATCTGTCTAAGCATTGTACACTTTTCTCTGCAACATGCAGAGGGTAGAGTAACCCTGAATTTCATTGGCAAATGGCAAAGTAATGTTAGGTAAGCTCAATCAGTACTGCCACACCACTCTTGATAATGCAGTTAATGCCTTGTGTCAAAACAGATTGTAATACTTGTTTGGAATATTTCATTTTAATCTGCATCTTGCCTTCCTTTAGATATGCTGATGAAAATTATATAGGAATTAACATATTGCTGTATACAGCTGAATGTTAACATAAATAAATTATTTGTAAGACAAGCAAATGACTAAATGATACTGACTTGACAAACAGTAAAAAGTCAGTTTTAGTTAAGTTTTTATGTCATTACATCTTACCAAGCAATCAGACTTTAAACACAAGATTTCTCCAAATAAATAAATAGAAGCTCTGAAAAGTGAAACAAATGAAAACCTTTTGAACTACTCAAGGGGAAAAAAAAAGGGAAGAGAAAAAGGGCCAAAATCTCTTAGAGAATCTTGATATTCAGTTACCTAAACAGATATTTAGACAAATTTATGTATTTACCTCTCTGCTCTGCTTACTGTTCATCTGCAGTACATAACACAATTACCAAATAACTGCCTTTTTAAAAAAGATTTGCATAAGCCAGATGATCACAAGTTGCATTTATTCCATGCCCACAATGCCCCTATATAGGAAAGTAGGGCCAATGCAGACCTACAGAAACAAGAACGAAAAGCCTGAAATGGGTAGGTTTCAAAACAAGAAATAACAGATATTCAAGTAATTCTTCTTCTTCCTTCAGTTGGAAAAGATACAGATGACTTTAAAAGTAAATGGTTTATGATGTGCACTACCTAGCTCTGAGGTTTCACAGGAGGGCGAGACCTGCACTACATAGCTCAGGCTTCCCAGTGGACACACAGAATATCATATACACCCATCTAGCAGGACATGCAGCAGAAGAGAGAACAGGTTCAGGAGCACAGACCAGGCTGTTACCAAGCCGCAACTGACACAAACCCACAATCTCTGCTGCAGGTCCTTCAAGAAGAAACCCTTTAAGCAGCACTTCCCCCCCATGAAGCCATCCTTAAAAGAGCAAATACACTTCTTTTTTTTTCAGTCTTTGAATTACAATGGAAATGCTTATGAAACTTATTTGACATTAGCAGAGACCACATGGACAGCATTAACAATTTACGTGGTGCGTAAATTGTACAATTTTCAGAAGACCTTCAATAGTTTGACCCCAGACCTTGCAACTGCAATCTGTCTTGCAGAAGGCAGCCTGTACAGCACCAAAATTTGGTAGTTCCAGCCTCCCTTCACTGCTGTAGGTGATGAGTATGTAGTAGCTCTTTCTCAAACCTGAATTGGTTGAAACCATTTTAAAATCTAGATTAAATAGGCAGCTCATTAATGTGACCAGGGAGGTATGTTTTTGCATCAACAGATTACCCAAAGTAATCATTAAGCAGTCACTAACCTGAAAACAGCATCCTGAGTAATTTTAATGACTTTCAACCATCAAAAAGAAGGAAAAAAGCACACCTGTGAAATGGGGGTGTCTCTAGTTACAGAAGCATAGTTTCTTCTACCTGCTACTATATTGACAGTGTCTATACAGTTGGTAGGTGGTGACTTTTAGATTGAATGACACCATTTGTTGCACACTCAGTTTTGTTTACTGTAGACCGGGGAACCAGAAACATGAACATCTGTACCCTTCTAGATTCATTTTCCAATTGTGGCATTGTGGAATCCTCCAAGCAAAGCGATGGTGTGAACTGGTAACTTCTTACAGAAAACTGCCCAGCTGTCAAATTTGCATTTTCCCACTCCATAATCCCTGGGAGGAGGGAGGGGGTGGAAAATCAAGCTTGGTAAACTTAGCAAGCATGACTACATTTCACAAGAATTGTCTTCTCTCCTCTCTTAGTTGTTTTGAGGAAAAAGGGTGAGGAAAAAGAGAATAGCTGAGTAAACAGGAAAAAAAGTCTGCTATGTATATTACACATTTATCTTACTTTAAATAATAAGCTGGTTGTGTTCTCCTGGAAGAACTCAGTTGTTTCCTGTATGCTGAAGCTTTCATGTCATACTTTATACTTTTCTTTCCAAGGCTTGTAAGCAGCAATTACCACCACAGCTGTCTAAAACAAATACTCAGTCTGAGCCTGAGCCGGTCATTCACCACAGATTTCCCCTCTCCATCCCTAGTTCCTCTTCAGCTGGAAAAGTCACTTATTCAGAAAACCGTTCCCAGGGGTGACCCCAGCAGCATACCAAGGAGGCCACCCACTTTGAACCAGCAGATATGGAACAGCCATGATATCATCAGTCTAAGGGGTAATCACAAACTACTCAATTACAGTGAAACAGAACTAACTTCAGTTTCTGAGTTACTTGCTCTACCTATGCTTCTTTCCAATTTGTACCAGAGGGAAGTGCTGGAGCCTCATCAATCATACTAGAAACCTCTGACAGCTCACCAACAAGAGCGTTTTCCACTGTAAAAGCTGAGTAGGTTATTAATGTGGTTTATTTTGTTAAGATAAAATGTAGAGTTTGCGGGTCAGTTTCAGACGGCCGGGACAGATGAGAGATCTCTGAAGTCGGGTTGTAGAGCATGAGGTTTATTGTAAAAGAACGTTAATGTAAGAGACCTGCTGAGAGCTGCCAGACGCAGCCTGGAGCAGGTCAGAGAGACAAGAGAAGAGCTAAGAGCGGGGATCGAAGAGAGTTGAGAGCAAAGGTCTAAGAGGAGTTGAAGAAGAAGAGAGCGAGCTTGTCGCTTACAATACAATAAATCATCTTCTGTGTTGAATATTCTAATTTTCATTAACCAATCTAGAACAAACTACAAATCTTATAACATTTGCATACAGCCTATGAGAACTATTGCATTACCGTACAGTGTTATATTTTAAACCTTAAAAACTGCTTTTTGGACCCTCTGCCAAGTTGGTAGGGTCTGCTCTGACCCTTGGACCTGTCTGCAAGCAGAGGGTATTGTTTAATCAAAGGGGGGATTACCTGCAGGCAGCCATGCCTTTGTTTTCTAGTTGTTTAGTAACTGGGGTTTGGTATCTCAAAGCTTGTCTTCATTTCAATCTCGCTTATAGTTTCTACATTCTCAGCATCTTTTGCTAGGTAATCATATTTATAAGGCTTTCTTATTTCATCTTCCCCAACAATGAAATTCTGTGTATCACATACAAACCAGCTAGTCATATCTTGTAAAAAGTCTCTAGGCAAATAAAAATCTAAAGCAAAATTCCCTGCTAGTGGATTTCATGAACAGCCAACTGAATGTTCAAAAGAGATTTTTTTATTTTCCCGGTCTCCATCTATTTAAAAGGAAAAGCTGCACAAAAAGCACCCTCTGCAGCAGACCATCTACCTGGAGAATCAGAGCTCTGCTCCCCTACCTGTGTTTCTGGGAGCAGTCTCTCTCCCAAACCTGCAGGAAGCAAAGGGTGTGACACTCTCAGACAGCAGGTTCACCCCCAGAGAAAGCATTCTTTTCACATTTCTCATCAGAGAAAGCACTCCTGTGCAGCAGTACTGCAGAGGGTGGGGGTGTGTGCGTGTGTGAAACTGAGAAAAAAATCCAAAAAACACACTTTACCTTTAGGTGTCATATTTAGCCATATTCACAAGGTAACACTAGAGCTGCATGTTTCTTTTTAGAGTATATAAACCCTCTGGGAAATACATGCAAACATTTTCATAATGGAACCGGCACTAATCAGAGGCCACTGACAAAAATAGCACTGATGAGAAAGTTAATAGCTTTGAGACTTTTTATATGTGCTGTCTCTGTGCAGCTCTGGGGAAAAAAAAGTCAGTTTAAAAAATAAAAAAGGAATGTGAGAGAGTGTAAGTTCCTCATCTGTGCACAATTAATAAAAGACTGGATCATTCAGGTCTGGGTTTTGGATGGATGCCCTAGCTCCATTTCAGTACTTCAGAGCAAAGTAAAGCAGCTCTGCAGTGTCACTCCACAGGGAACAAGCACCACTTGTAGAAACAAAAATACCTAGGGTGGTAATAACCACTTCTACCAGTTTGTTTCATATTTGCAAAGGAAAATTTAATAATAAAAAAGGTTTAAATTTGTGGGCATAGGTCGATTATTTTACTGAATTACTGAATGGGAAATAATGCATTTAAGCCTAACACATAAATTGAATTTATTAATATACAATAAAAAAAGTTTTCTTGAAATATGAAATGATACAATTATCACTGAGCAGTACACCATTGTCCCTGGCCTGCTCCCTTGTAATAGATGCGTTGCAAATCTTTTTAAATATTCACATTCACACCTAGGGAATTTATCAACCTAAAACTCCAGAACTGCCTTTGAAGTCTGATAATCACATCTGCACTTTTGAACCTACATAGGAATCTTCCCAATCCACTGACTTCAATTATGTTAATCACTTTCCTATCTAGAAACAAAAATATAGGTCAGCCTTATAAAAGTGAAAATACGAAACATAAAGCTCATGTGACTATCTCAGCATGAGACATCATATTGTGTCAACCCAAAATCTGATCCAAATCAGTGCTCTGTAACACGTGCTAAAAAACAGAGAAAATATAAAGCGGTGTTTTTGCTGACACACCTCACACTTTCAAGTGGTTATCAGGAGACTACAGAGATTGAGATGTGTGAAGTTTAGAAACCATTTCCATCTACAGTGCAGGAAGTGACACTACATCTATAGCAGTGTGTTTATGAGATAATATTTTGTTTAAGTGTTAAAACTGGAAACATCATTCTGAGGTTTTATGATTTACTACCTTTCTAAAATCTGAAAGAATAGAGGAAGTATATTTCTGAGCTGTTAAAAGCACATATTAAGTGCTCCAATTACAGTAGATTTTTACCTGAAGTTACTTATTTAAAGAGAATTTATGGTCTTAGCTTTTCCTCAAAAAGGTTATAAAATTCTTGCCTGAGAAATTTGGCAAGTAAACTTGATGGAATATGCTTTATCAAATCCTTTTGCACCTTCTCTAACTAGGCAGATTTTAAGGAAGTTCTATTATAACAACAAATCCATTACATTTACTAAAATGTCCTAACAATATAAAAGAAATTATTTTCTTCTTTCTACCACTGAGATAACATACATCCTGCCATTACACCAGCTTAATTTTAAACAGAAAACTAAGTTCAACCTTATCAAAATTATACCTATTGTATATCCCCTGCTCTCTGTTGCCTCATCTTCTTTCCAGTGCAATATTACATTGCCCTCTAACAGATTACCTGCACAACTGCACAAACCCATCTTTCCTTTTAAAAGTCCTGAATAAGCAAAAAGGTTGCATGAGAAATGGAAAAGTAAAGTTGTTTTGTTCCTGCTCCTGTTTAATTATCTTTTTATATTTGAATTAAACTTTGCAAAATTTTAATTTTCAACCTTTTCATTTTAATTTATTCAGATGCAAAATGAAGTAATGTGTGCTGGAGGTTCGGGTATTTAAATGGTTTCAGGCTGTAAGCTGAATTTGAAATCTAGAGTCAAAAAACTGCTTATAAAAAAATAAAATAGAAGCTGACCCCAGCAAAGGATTTATCAAGAAAATTTCATCTAATCCAACTCAACATTTGAACTCATTTACCTACCCCAAGTCAGACATTAAACTTGCCAAATTCACCAATGTCCTCCTGTCTCAGCAAGGTGACGTCAGCACAACTGCCTGCCTTTCTGCCCTTTTCTCTTTTCTCCCCAGAAAGTGTTTATCTCTTCCAGATGGAAAACAACTACATTTTACAAAAAAACTAAAACTTTGTGAAATGATCTAATTGTATCTAAAAGTCATGTCCAAAGTAAACAACAGGCATGTGGATTTACACTAGATAGCATATGCACTTTAAAGTAAAAGGCAAGGGATTTTTTGGTGGTGGTGGTGGTGGTAGCTTAATGAATCTCAATGCTGCTCCAGTAATAATTTTTAATTATTGTCATTCTCAAAATGCTAAGTATCCATTGTGTATATCACCAATTTAAAAAACCCAAATAAATTTCAAGTACATTTCAAATTAATATAATATTTAATGCATTAAAAGAGCAAGACTGCACAAATTTAAGCACAGCAACTGTCATCCTGTCATTGCCTAGCTTTATCCTTAAAACCACCAGAACCATCATTTGTAAATTGAAACCATTTATCTTTAATGTAGGGGGAATAAAATTTGATAAACATTAAGAAAGTGGAGACTCAAATCTCTGAACGTTACAGTTCAATCAAAGATCTTCTTTCCAGGAGTAACAGGACAAAGGGGGTTGAGGGAAAGAAGAGACATTTCTGGATTGCTAAATTCATTAAGTAAAAGCAACATACACAGTGTCAGCACCCAACAGTGGAAGAACAAAAGATCAGCTTAGATCTACATCATGAAACTAAAACAAGTTGTAGCAAAACCTGTGGGTTAAAGACGTTTGAGTAATTATGTTTCTTTTGCTGCAAGATTTATTTGATTTTGATGATATCAAAGAAAATTACATTTTCTTTTGTTCTTATAATGAGGTGCAAGCTAGTTCAGTCTGAAAACACATATATGTACAAACAAACAAATAAGCCTTTCTGATAATATCCAACCAGTGTGCCATGGGACAGAGCTTTCTAGCAAAAGCTCTAATCATTCACTTTGGGATTTTTTCTCTAAAGTTCATAAAGGCTAAGCATATTTAGCAAAGCTGTGTAATTTCAAGTAATGATTCCTGTCCTGTTCTGGTTGAACTGAGATTTGAGTAATTATATTTAAAACAAACAAAAATGTAAGAGAAGTCCACTAAAATGTCTGTGACATTTTCACCCATGAAACTGGGTCTAACCTACACTCCTGAATATAATGACTCCGGGCACCTGCACACAGAAACAGAAGCAATTTTTACACCCAGACCACCCAGCATCTGTCTGACTAGGGCAGAAACACAGACTAAAGTACTGAGTACAATATATATTTCCACATCTAAGCACTCAAAAATACATTTAATCAAAGAAAAGTATAATTCAGGGAGGTTATTTCTTTCTTTCTCTTCTTAAAGTTGTAGCTTACATGAAAACTAATGGATCGATTTCTGATGACTGAAGTTTAACAAAATGAGTCAGTTGACTAATACAAAACAGGTTAAGGTGAAAAGCAGTAGAAAAAAAAAGCCAACCAAAATCCTCATTTTTATAAAGAAAACAGAAGCAAAAATTTCTACTCTCACGAAGAAAAACAAGGATTTAAAATTAATTAATGAAGAAAAAACTTTACTGGGCAACTATCTCTATTTAGGGATATTCAAAGGTTGAAAGAAAATATTGTGAAGCATAGAAAACCAATTTGTGTGAAGAGATTATAAATGCTGACTTCCCAAATCCACAAAGCTATCTTCAAAGTATGTTTGAGATCAAGAGTAGCAAACCCCGTAGTGAAGAGAACTCTGAAACACACAGAACTCAGTCAGCTTTTTCAGCAAAATTTTTGTAACCCTCTCTTAAACCCCAAACCACATTACTCACTATAAAATAAAAGGGAGAGAGGCTAAGAGAACAAACAAAGGGTTTCTGAGCAACCTGGTCTAATGGAAGGTATCCCGGCCCATGGCAGGGGGCATGAAATGAGGTGATCTTTAAGGTTCCTTTCAACTCAAACCCTTCTATGAAAGGTATTATTTGCTACAAACTCCAGAGGGTAGAAAAGTGTAAAGATGTCCTGGTTTGAAGGACAGGTGTCTGTTAAGGAAGGCAGAAGCCTCCCTTGGAATGGGAAATTGTAACCCCTCTCCCTCCGAACTATTATAAATTTGAAATCAAGGGGCTCTCAGGCAAAGATATGGGAATAGGAATAACAGTTCTTTACTAATATCTAAAACAAAGATAACAAATAACAACAACTATGACGTTAACTAACAAAAAGAACCAGAAACCCAGTGGCAGCCTGCTCAGCTTCAGGCACCTTTTCCCTTTGGTGCAGTTCCAGTCACAGCCTGCAGGGGGCGCTCTAGGTGTGATGATTCCCCAGTGCCTGCAGGGGGCGCTCTGGATGTGATGATTCCCCGATGCCTGCAGGGGGCCTCTGGGTGTGATGATTCCCCGGTGGCTGCAGGGGGCGCTCTGGGTGTGATGATTCCCCAGTGGCTGCAGGGGGCACTCTGGGTGTGATGATTCCCCGGCGGCTGCAGGGGGCGCTCCGGCGTGAGCTCAGGTAGCACACGGCAATGGCGGAGCAGACAGACCGGCAGCTCCGTGCTGGCTTCTCAGGAGTCGTGGGTTCAGCAGACAGCAGCTCCAACCATCCAGCTCCGAGGGTCCCGAGCAAGAGAGCATCACCTCCCCCCTGCCCTTGCTTTTCAGTCTCCAAAATTTCGAGTTGTCAGGCCCTGCATCCATGAGGGCGATTTTGCTCCACCCTGCCAAGGAGAAAGGCTCTAGCCTTGTGCTTTGTTCTCTTAAGTACTCAGATATTATCTCAGTCATTTGTCTCTTAGCAACCCATGGGAGAAAAATTTCTGAGGAAAAAAACTAAATCCAACCTCCAACAAAAGAAAAGGAGAAAAAAGCATTGCAATGCTAACTGATGTGTAACCTCATGGTTGTGACTCTGTGTTTTGCAAAACAAAGCAGGAAAGTTTACATGACCTGCTCTAGAAAGGCTGCAGAAAGGTCTCTGTCTCTCAGCCTTCTTGCTATTATTTAAAAGAAAATACAGAAAGGGGAAAAAAAGGGATTGCCTAGGCCTTTCCCAGATCAATGGGAAGCAGAAATGTTTATTCTGCAAACAGTAGAGGAAGCTGTCTGACTCCATGGGAAATGGTGAAACATCATGACATAAGAACTACTGGCAAATAAAGTAAACAGATCAAGAGAGTATTTTTCCTCTATAGTCTTTTGATTATAGCACCTTTTGTCTTTTTTTCTAAGCAGTAGTCTATACTTCTAATTGTTGCGTTCCCTGCTTTTTATCCCGCTCTGGTCCCGGCGGCAGAGCGCTAGCGCGACCCTGAAAAGCCATTCGATTTCCGATCGATAGGGCTTAACCGGGGAGCCGACTACGGGCACTGCTAGTCTGCTTTCGGGCTGAAGAGTTGTTGCCCTCAGAGCACAGCAGGATAGCAAAGAAGGAGGACTCTTAGTATGAGAGCTCGGTAGGTTTATTATCCACAAGGGAGCTCAGGGACTAAGAGCCCCGAATAGCTCATCCCATGGGTATTTAAGGGAGGAATAACACCCAATAAGCTGAGGGCACAGGGGCAATACAAGGGAGGGACCAGGGTGCATAGTCGAATGAGGTTTAGGGAGGGGAGGGGGGTAGAGAGAACAAAGAATGAACAAGGGGGTAACAGGGAATTTTCCAGAACTGGGATACATAACAGACAAATCAAGGAACCAATAGCAGGAACTTGGGGTTCGTGGCTTGGTGGTCCAAACCACTGTCTCTGGCAGCTTCGGGGGGAAACTCTCTGTCTGTGGAACATGCCACTGGAAGTCCTCGTCCTTCCTGGTTCAGAACCACCGCTACATCTAATGATACTTCTTCCAAACTAGAGACAGCATTTTTGAAACCATTAATGGATTACTATGGAATCTGGTTCAGTTTTGGGATGACAGAAATTGTATTTCTATTTTATTCATGAGAATGTGCAGTAAAGTCTAAATATAATTTTTCTTCTCCAAAACAAACTGCTAAGGTTAAGTAAAACACAATAGACACATCATTAGCATCTCTGAACAAATTCTAATTAATTCCTTAGCACCAACATGCTCATTTTGAGAAAAACAGAGGTGAATGCCTTAAGGATGGAAACTGTAAATTGGGGAAAAAAAAACCCAACCTGGAAGTTAAGCTGATTGCATGACTAGCAATTCACACTTCTCCTCACCAAGCTCTATCAGAAAAAGCAATTACTTTGCAGAATAACTAGGTGTTCAACTAGACTACAAATTGTACCACATGTGGGCTGAAGACACCATCTCTGAGATTTTGTTCAGGTTGCATTAGTTTTCTCCTGTTAGAAATGCATTCCTACATTTCTTCCACCTAATTTTTAGATCCATATCTAATGGTGCTACTAAGAAAAAAACCCAACAAACCACTGCTTCAGCATCCCTGTGTGTAAACCTGAGGATGACATAAGAGACAGAACAAAGGCTTGCTCTGGGTGGGAGCAAGCATCTGATTTGGTTTCACCTCAGCCCCCATCTTCTGACCAGGGAAGGGAAAGGACTATCTTTTCAATCAGCTGATGAGCTTGGAGAATCTTTACAAGACAGGTGAATATTCAAGATCACAAATTATATTGCAGTCACGCAATTCCTAGGAACTAAGAAACTTATCCGAACAGGAAGGAGCATCTTATGGTTCTGGCAACAATTCTTGCAAGTGTCAGGCAAAGATGCAAAACTACATCATCAGGTGATGAAAGATAAATGATAGGAAAAGAAGAGAGAGCCAACAGAGGTACATACCTGTAAAGAGCTGCCAGGTAATTTGAAAGGAAATAAAAATCTGGGCTTATTTGTGAGGTGGAGAGAAGTGGTGGAAGCTGTTGGCAACAATGAAGCTTGGAAGGAAGTCTTTTTTAGGCACATCTCTAAATTGGAACGTTTTGGTTAAAAGCTTATTAGACCTTCTGGACTCTAATATTTAAAAGTATAAACATCGTTTTTTTTGCCTCAAAGCCAGTTCACAAGGGCATAAACTCTTACAGTTCTGGAGGTGTCAACAAGTATATGCAACAGCAAGTGTGGGCCCTTCGACCTACAGAGAAGCTGGCTTTGTGAACAATCTTTTTGAAAGACTTGTTTTGCATTGAACAAGTTGTGTATAACTAACCATGGCACCAGTCTCACTAAATTACTGCTAGCTGTATTTATTTCCAGTGATGAGAAGTGTTCTCTCCTTTCTTTTTGCTTCAGAAGACTTTCTCCAACACCACTGCAGTTGGGTTTTTCTTTAAACTGCTCTTTAAAACTCACATTTGAAACACAGAAACAAACAAACAAAGCACAAAATTTAGACTAAGATGTCTAGCCTAAAATTATCTGTTTTGCTGTGCTTCAACATTTTTACCCTCTGTAATTCGGCTTATATCTGAATTGCAAGCTGAAATAATCCTTTTGCTCTGCATTTGCACTGCCAAGCCCAACAGTGTTAATCATCATTTCAGTTCCAATAAATTACAGGAATAAATACTAAGAGGTTTTATTTCATTTTATAGTATGCAAGGATTTTTTTCCCACTAATTCAGCCTTATCTAATGAAATCAGAGGCAACAACCTTAACATTTAAGAAAAATACTTCTGTTTTCCCAAACTATTACAACTACTTCTTACAGAATAGTAAAGACAACTTTGAATTTCAGCAACAGTTGCATAAAAATATACAAAAAAGATGCAAATTCACTGCCACCAAGTTACAGTCTATAATGAAAAACCACAATGAAGTTGCAGACAGTTCTCAGACATTTCAATAAGTAATGCAAACATGCAGAGATTTCCTTTGGGTGAAATCCTGTTTAAGTGGGCATACATGACACAACAAGGAAGAAACTTTCAAAGTCCATTTTTTAATAGAGAAGAGTTGTTGGGGTTTTTGTAACCTTAAGCTTCCTGGATTTTTTAGTATTTTTTTTTTTCTTTATCCCAATGAAATATAAAGGAAGAAAGAGAAAGCAGATACACACATCTGATGGGAAAAGTTGTGGCTACCAATGTAAGTCTCTCCACACTGAATGTACTTAACCCTCCCAGTAAAGGCACTCTACAGCTCACAAGCTGAGATGTGCCTCAGCAGGTATGTTTTGATAGTGACAATGAAGAAATGTTAATGTATTTATTATCCCTGAAAGTGCTAACATCAGTCAAGGTCCATATGCTTCAGTATTTACTACAGTAAAAACATCAGCTTGCTATTCATGTTTTCTTCTGGTAAAACTTAAAGTTGACATTACAGATTTAGGGTTTGTCTTTTTTGAGACAAGAAGGTATTCAATATTCTCATGAGACAAAGGCAGGTACAATGATTGTCTAACCAGCCACGAGCAAGGGGATAATTTTTTGTGATGTGAGCTGTATATCTGAAGTGCTGCTGGAGGCACTGCAAAGAAGCAAAAAACCCCAAAAACAACAAACAAAAAAAATCAAACCAAACCAAAATAGCTGCAGGCAGGTTTTGACCCTGTGGTTCAAATCATTAGAGATTTGGAGAGAAGCTGTAAAGTCTCTGTTGAGGTTTTGAGGTTTGGGGGATCGAAACTAGGTAGAATCATTAATTCTGTAGCCAAAATTATTTTATTTGGTTGTGAGACAAGGATTAATAGTAGGCAAAGCAGGCTTATATTTTAAGGAATACAAAAAGGAATTTTATTAACAGACTTAAAACAGGAATAATGATCAGGCATCAGCACCAACCCTTTAGAACACTCTTTTCCCCTCCCCACCCCTTTCATTTTCTTTCCTACTAACCATACAAAAGGTAACACTTCGACTTGTAGTTAAGCCACCACCTCTGGAAGAAAACAGTTTTCTTAATTCATGTAGAGAGAGAAGCTTTCTTTTGTTCTATCATGTTGACTCCCCATAGGAAATATAGTTTCCATGGTTATCAGCTTTCCAGCAAGCAACCCCCTCCCAAAGGGAAAGATTTGCTTCTCTAGACCCCTTCCCATTTCAGTAGCTTTCCCAGGGCTACTACCAATGGACATATGATGGTCATTGAGGTGTTCTTTTGAGGATGAACATTTCTATTACAGTGGTAACGACATCCCCTTTCTTCATTATTGGCAACACAAGTCTTCTACTGTTTCCCGGGGCAAGGAAAATCTTATACACAAGAGTCTCAGTCCACTGCTTACAACCTAGAACATTACATCCCCCTTTTCTCACCTCTTTTAGACCATTGTTCATATATTACAGGGTATATTACAGCCAAATTTATCAACATGTTTTTTACAAAAGAATTTTCAGCATTGAAGCACTCCTCATCTCTTCCTTCTTTGAATATAAGCTTGGTTACATTCAGTAACTTAAAGTCTCTATGCTGTACCTTTTGTAGGTGCCTTCATTCCTGCACTCTTTCTGGGGGGGGGGGGGAAATGAATGCCCCCAAGTCCCATTCTGATATTGGAAAGAAACAGTTAATTTGTCTTTCGGCTGGGCGATGGTCACATGACTTTAGCCCACGTGGTTTGAGTGTTGTAAGTCCGTGCCTGAACCGAAGGAAAGGAGCCTGTTTGTGCCACCTCCCATCCAAGCTGCGTTTGGAGTCGTAGGGGCCCGGCGGGGGCCGTGCCCATGCTGCAGAGGGGCTGGTTCAAGCCTCCTTTCTGTGCTGGACTGTGCGCGGGGCCGCCCGGCGGGGGCTGCGTCCGAGCTGCGGAAGGGGCCCAGCCTGAGCTTTCTCTCTCTCTTGCGCCAAGCCATGCTGCGGAGCTAACCGGCGGGGTGCTCCCGAGCCCTATGGGGCCCGACCCCAAACCCTCTTCCTGCCAGGCCACGCCGCAGAGGGGGGGACCGGCCTGGCCCAGGCTAGGCGAAACGGAGCTGGCAAAGTTCCTTGGCCAGGGGAAGCAGAATGAAGTCTCTCTCGGCTTGGATGGAGCCAAGCAGAGTCGATCTGGCTTCCCTCCGCATGGAGACGCCGTGAGAAACTAAAAGACCATCTTGGGCTCCCTCTCCCCTCCCCCTCCGTGCCACGCCAGCTGGCAACCCCAGACCATGTGGTCTGAGGAGACCTTACCCAGCTTGGCACAGAGAGGGAGAGAGCAACACCTTTCCTCAGCGAACCGGAAGCCCCAAAGACAGCTTTCTGCAGGGATACTCTTGGTTTTATGAGTTTTTTGTAGGCAGAGCTTGTCGTACCGAATACCTCATTTCTGGCTGCACCTCCTCTTTCTACACCGGGAATTTTTAACTGCAATTACTCCACGACAGTCTTTAGTCAAAACTCTTCTACTTTACTAAATCAGAAGACAGAAAAAAAGCTTTAAAATTCCCTCTGATAGTATTTTCTCATTTGTTTTCATTTAGTTAAAAAATTTTACAGAAAATATTCTTCTCAACAGAGAAAACACTACTCTTCTCCACAAAGCATCATAACACAAAACCAACGTGAATTGGAACCTGAATGCAATACAAACTTGAATCTTGAGCAACTTTGCGCTGTCTCACATTAACCTTCAGAAATGCAGAACTCCCTTGTTACCCTGAGAAACACACCCTAAATCTCCTCCAAAAGACCTTTCCAATAACATTTTCTCAGCATGGGTAAAAAAACTTTCAGGCTAGTGTGGACATGAGAGCTTGAAAATCACTGTCAGTAACTCAGGAAAGCTTGTTCTGTTTAACTGAGGAAATCGCTTGATAAATCAAGTTGGGATTTTTTCCAAAATGATACAGGTCAATGAGCATATGCTGATTCAATTAATTAAGATATTTCCACAGGTAATGGTGTTCCTGGCGATACCAGAATTACCATAATTCTGACAATATTAATAAAAAATAATTAACAAAATTGGTGTAGTGAAGAAAAAATGCCTGCTACCACATGTCAACCAAAGGGACCTTATACCAGCTATATCTCATTGCTAAAGAGGAGACAGAAGACCAGGTGGACTGTTGCTGGATTCCAACAGCACTGTACCATTACTCATTGCAGCTTCTTAATATATGTTATCTCCTGTAAGCAGTAATGTCTTCAAATTACTTGGCTGTGAATAGCTTTTCCATGATGAAATCAGTTAACATAACAGCAGTAATTAGTCCCACCTTCAGACACTCTTTGAAATAATTCTTTTTAGACATACCCCTCAAACGCAAATACTGAGACACTGCAGTTACTTTATCATTTTGCTTTTGTCAGCACTTTGAATATACCTTCAAATTACATATGAAAAGCTTTGACTGTCTTGACTGTCTAGAGCACTTTCATTCAACAACTTTGTTTTCCTTAGCAGCTTGCCCCAAGGATACAAATTCCCAATGATGTGTCAGTTCATCAAGATCATGTGGTACAATGCAGCAAACACTCATTTATCATCCATGTCACCAGGCTGCAAAAATATTTCTTTCAAATGCAGTATTGAGAAATATATCACATTATAATGGCTTATCCTGGCTTGTGTCACTCCTTTACAAACTCTGTCAGCTTCAATTCCTGGACATGGGTATCAGCCCTTTTTCTGGCATCATATGCTATAAAGAGCAAGTGATTTCAGATAGCAAATAAGACAACTGAAAAAATGACTTATAGCCATGAAACTGAAGAGGCGGCATGTTTATGTGGGCCATGGCTTAATCCTCCAGTCTCTCTGGAATTTCAGACTTGCTGTTATACATAGATGCAATGACATGTTATAAGTAAATTCTGGAGGGAAAAAAAACCTCCGCAGCCTCCTCCCCCCCCAAAAAAATCCCCAACAACAAAAAAAGAAGAGCCAATAAATGTCTATGTGTGTTCTGTAACACTGCAAACAGAGGGAACTGAAAATCAGATAAACATACACTTGTGTACACTTACTTGAGTATTGAAGCCCAGCAACACTTTTTTAAAATGCTCATATTGGATTTTGCCTCGTTTTATAATTGTAAGAACCTTGCACAATATTTAAGAGAGAATTGAAAATATTCAGAGAATCTGTCATTTAAATCTAGTCTGACAGCTTAAGTCCAGTTCCTGCATCCCAACCACAGGGCCTTAAGGTTTACTGCCCAAGGGGGCACCGACTTCTGGCTACTTAAACTACTTTGCCTGTATCTACAAAACCATAGCCACGAGAGTCTCAATAGAAATTAATGAAAGACAAATCCCATTATTAAGGTTATAAAATAATAATAACATAATTAATCAAATGTATTCTTGCATGTTCCAATTCCAGTGAGAGAAACCCTTTCTCTTATTTTTTTTCCCAATTTAGAGAACATAAGTGAAAGCTTATCTGCTGACCTTCAGTGTCATTGCAGTAACTGAATATTGGGGAAATGTGCAATAGCTGTAGGAAACACTATGCCACTGAAATGGCATAACCATAAATACCAACAGAAATCAAACACAGTAGTCTAAGTCAGGGGTCTGGGATTTGATTAACAGCATTTTTCTTTGAACTTCAGAGATATGAAACTGTGGTGACAAACAGGGCCCCCAATGCGCATAGAATCCCACTAGATACAGAAGATACAAATGGGTTGTTACTTCTTTCATACAGTTGGAAGAACATGCTACCATAGGCTCCAACTAGGAATTCCAATTTGGAATTAAGAGCAAGTTTCATCTTAAAATGTGTAAAGAAAAAACAAAACAAAACCACAAATAAAACCAACCCCATCACACATCTCATATCTTGATGACTCCAGACTGCTTAACAATTCTGGACTAACAACACTGTCTAAATTGCTCATAATGCATTTAGAACACAATATTTTTCCTGTAGTAAGTGCACAAAATAAATTAATAAAAATTAATGGCTAATAAAAGTAAACTGTAAACTAACAAACCATAATTTATTTTTGTCTTCATAACATATTTCTAAAATGCTCATTAAAGTGAAAATGTATCATTATGGTTTCTGAGTTAAAGCCCACAGGATGGATTTCCTCAAGCTATTTAACAGGATGTATCTATAACTAATCAGTTGCCATTATTATGAAAATACACATTGTAGGTAAGAGCACTGATAATGAGCCAAGCTCTGGCAGCTGCTGCCATGGTGTGCTGGTCCTGGCTTTGTGGGGACCCTCTATTTAGAGAAACAAATTAAATTCTGGAACAAAAGCCCAGCAATAAAAAAATAACTGGGGCACACAGCTGGTGATCAAAACAGACACACTTCAGCCAAGTTAAGCCTTGCAGCAGGAGCAAGCAGCATGTGAGATTGTCTAGAAAAGCAGTGACTGAAGTCTGGGAGCACCCACATAGCTGGTACAGAGAGCATGATCGACTCTTGATGGTACATTTGCTAAATCCATTGAATTCATGCAGATGGAGAGCACATACCTTGTTTACCTTGGATTACTGAATCAAGGCAGAAAATTTGCTACCTACTTGGCAGGAAATCATTTAGTTAGTCTTTCCTGCTAGTAAATTAGTAGTCTGTACTTCTGCATATACTTTAAACAGGAATTTTAAATTTTAACTTGGATTATTTCTCTCCTGTAACAAAAAAAGGCAAACAAAAATGATACAAATTGTACAGTTAGTTCAGCTTAAATGCTGCAACATGACAGAGTATGAAAGCATCACACTGAAGACTGTGTCAGACCACAAAACTCAGCAAATCTGTCGGTTAAAGCAAGTGACACTGCTTTATGGACTCCATGTGACAGAAGCGTTTATGGCCTTGAGGCTTTTACTAACAGCAGCTTTTCTTATTAGCAAACTAATGATGAAGGAAGGTAAGATATCCCTGAGGTGCATTCTAAATATGACAATGAGATTCTACCCTCTCATCCCACCTTCTGGAGCAGATAATTTCTACTGGTATCAAGTGATCAAAGAATTCACCAGGTGAGATGAGAATGCACAATAGCAAAAAACCTACAGCAAAACACCTCTTCTACTTTAATATGACTTAAAACAAATGTTTCAGAACATTCCCAGAAAACACATGAGTAAAACACATCCCCTCTATTTAAACTGTGGCTTATAAACACTTCTTGACCATGAATGTAACTCTTGTTATGTTTACCACTGACAAGATGCAAATCAACTTGCAGAGGACAGCTTTATGCTATATTTATCACTTATGCTATGTTCCCCAAACTTTTTAAACTCTGAATAGATACATACCTTCCTTTCAGTACAGGTGGTCTCTGCTGTGTTTATGACCTGCCTTTCTGTTAAAATTCAGATTTTCTTCCATCTGTTGGCATCTTCAGCTAATTATTACTTACCAAGTGTTATAGCTCATTTCAGTCAGCAAAAAAGTGCACATTGCACTCCTAAACACAACCTACCTTCATCATCTCTAGGTACTTAACAGTATAAAATAACAAAAAAGAATGTCTAAAGTGGCAGTGATTAATTTAATATTGGCTCTCCCCTTGCTTAAGGCTATTTTAACCCATTTATAAAAAAATGCTACATGAACAAATTGCATTTTCCCTGTTCCATGCTGAACATTTTTATGCATTTATACATATATATGGAACAATATTTTCAGGGCTTGTTAAAATGTGTCAAGTCTAGTCACAGACTAGCACTATCACAGTGCAACTTTCCCTACACCCTGAGTAGGCTACAATACATGCAGATGTACTGAATCTCTGTCTTTGCAGAGAGATTTCATCAGAACGCTGTGACATCATCCAGCTTTTCTTAGATTTCATGCAGCTTAAAGTTACACTTATGACAACTTTCAAAGGGTTTAGCAAGAATTCAGCAGTATCATATACAAACACCAGATGGGATGATCAGCTTAACTTTAACAGGATAAGGTTAACTTTCAGAATGACAGCCCCTCAGCTGTCCCAGAGAAGTGTAGCTTGCTCACATCTTTCTTCTTTAACTGCCTGCTCCATACAGGTCATTTCCTGGCTGCCTAAAACAACAGTCCTGCCTAGCTCACATCTGTAAAATCTTTTAGCAAATGGATAAATGCCAGCCCTTCATGCAGCTGAAACATCCAGAGATGCTTCAAGCTCTCTAAAACCTCGTGAGCTGCAGTCTTCCTTCTGCCAGGGGTTACAAAACAAGCCCTTTCCCTGAGAGTTTCTGCCAGCACAAGAGTTACTGTTTCTTCCTCTAAGGCATCCTTACTTCTTAGTTTGTTTACAAGGATTATGGTACTTTTCTCCTTCATTTAACCTGTACATACCCAGAGGTCAATGCTATTAATTACAAAATTACTTTGGATTAAAAAAAACAAAACAACAGTACATTTTAATTACAGTAAGATTAACTCTCTGAGCTAATCATGTTGAAGTTACATTTTCAGTGTACAAAACTCTAATTACATGCCATTTTCATAAAAAAAGTAAACCCACAAGAGTCTCACTGTACCAGAAATAGTCCCTAGTCCTTAGTAATTTCTATTAAATAAAGCAATAGAAAGCTTTATTTAATTCCTGACCAGTTCTTATTTGCATATCTACTGTTATGAATTATCTCAGCAATGAGGAAAAAAAAGTAACATCACAAAACATCTAGGTTTTAATACTTCAAGAGAAACCCAGGCAGAAGCTATAGTGCTATTGGTATGTGTGAGAGAGGACAAGATGGGAAAGATAAGTTCCCGAACCTGCTGTTTTCCAAGGGCTTTTGCCAGGGCCCAGACAACCACTGTCCTGGAGTTACTATGGGGAGCAGTATTATACCTCATAAATGACTCGGCATGAACGTGGAGGACTCAGGCATATTGCACAATGTATGATTAAAAACATCCACTTGTAGCATTGAGGATAATCATTTTAGGCTTTAAGATGACTGTTGCAAGAGCCTCAAAGTCTCTACAAGGCCATGGATTCACACTCACAGAGAAACATGAAGCTATTAAAATTGAGGCAGAAATACTGCAACAGGGATTTAAGCTGCAGATTTGGCCAGTAATGAAAGGCATGGTGATGAGCAGCAATTACAGCACAGGACTGAGTTGCAAAAGGTCTGAATGCTCAGCTCAGCTGTTTACTTGCCAGATGATGTGACCCAGGTTACACAAAGCCCAACACACACCCTTATGTGGTCCACATACATGAAGGTTGAGAGTGCCTGCCTGATCCATGAAAGTAGAGGATTATCTGCTCTAGAACACATCAGTTTGTCTCCCACCCCTTGTCCTGGCCAAAAAGACTCATGAAGGCCAACCAGAGGCCCTTTGCAGGTATAGAGAAAAGGTTGCTTTGGCTTGGAGATGTGCAACTCAACCAGATGATTTCAAGCCACAGCTTGCAGCTGTGGCCCCTCCATGTCCCCAGCTTGAACCAGCAATGCTCCTGAGAAGGCTGCTGGGGAAGAACTAAACTTGTCAGACAGCCTTTACTCTCATGAGCAGGCCAACAGCTTGATTGCTCATTGCAGACAACAGAAAACCCCTGTATCCTGTTTGCCTGTCTCCAGACTCTGACCGAAGAAAAACACCAACCAATCACACAGGAATCTTTTGTTATTTCATTCAAGTACGATGAGATTTTCATCTGGTAGGTGCTGAAGTTAGAGATTCATTGCTGTATTGTTCTGGGGAAAAAAATATTTGAGTCATTCAGTAAGATGTGGAAAAAATCTGGTCGCTGTGAGCAGAGAACTTCGTCTGATCACCTTTATCATTGCAAAAGGCTTTAAAGTGGAAAAAAACAAAAGAGAAACTCATTAGATGAAAACTGGATAAAATTATCATAGTGTTTAAGAAATTCTTTGGGATTTTTCCTGTTGTGGGGTAACCTTAGTCGAAAATCCCGGTACAGAAAGAATGAGAGCGACCCGGAAATTAAGTACCCAAAAGGAGGTATTACAGTTTCCGCCTCCAGAACTCATAAAACCAGGAGAAAACCTGGAGAAGTCCTCTTTTAGACCTCTGGTTCGCTGAGGAAAGACGTCGCTTTCTCTCCCCTCCGCGCCATCTGGTGAGGTCTGCCTAGGCCACGCACGTGGCCTGGGCTAGTGGGCCGAGATGGCACGGAGGGGGAGGGGAGGGAGAAGCCGGCGGAGCCGAGGGAGGCTTTCATTCTGCTGCCCCAAGTCAAGAAGCCTTGTTGACTCCGCCCCGCCTGGCCCAGGCCGGGCCGGCTCTGCGCAGTTTGGTGCAGGAGAGAGTTCAAGCCAGCATCGTAGAGCTCAGACGGGGCCCTGCTGGTCAGCTCCACGGCACGGTCTGGCACAGGAGAGGGCTTGGGTTGGCCCCTTACAGCTCGGACGCGGCCCCGCCGGTCGGCTCCGCAGCGCAGCTCAGCGCGAGAGTTCGGGCGGCCCCCTACAGTTCGGACACGGCCACGCCAGCCCCTGCAGCTGAGGCACGGCTTGGATGGAGAACGGCACAGATGAACTCCTCTCCCTCAGCTCAAAACGCTGAACATACTACACTTGAACAACGCGGACAGAGGTCATGTGACCATCGCCCGGCCGAAAGACAAATTAACTGTTTTTTTTTCAATATCAGGATGGGACTTGAAAACATCTGTTTTCCCACACACAGAAAGAAAAGGAACGAAGACACAACAGGTACAACATAAAGACTCCAAGTTAATGAATGTAGCAAAGCCTATATTCAGAGAAGGAAGAGATGAGGAGTGCCTTAAACCTTAGGGCTGAAACTTTTCTTGTGAAGACATGTTGATAAACTCGGCTATAATACACCCTGTAATATATGAACAATGGTCTAAAAGAGTGAAAAAGGGGGGATGTAATGTTCTAGCTACAGCCAGTGGACTAAGACTCTTGTGTAAAAATTCCTTGCCCCAGTGTCTTGGGTTAGTCAGGAGGGGTCAAAATCTAGGAAGTGACCTATGCTGCAGGAAGGGATATAACTTCCTTCCTGGGAGAGAGAGCCAGTAGCTAGGTAGTTTTAAGGATTGATGAGTAGGTGAACCAATTAAAAAGTTGATCCGCCTTTGAGAAAAAAACCATATATAAGCAGAGACCCTGTGAGCCTCTTCCTCTTTTGGCCTGCTGCTGTGTAGAGAGGAGCATCTCCGTGCTTCTCTCCGTGGTAAGGCCTCCCCCTCCTTCCAAAGGAGGGAGGGGGGGGGAGGGAGTTTTAGAGCAGCCGTGCAGCTGCAGCCAGGCATGGGGGAGGAACCAGATGGAATTTTCAGCAGATACAGTTCAGCCGGTATGTCAGCTACACGATACAGGGCCAGGCAAGGACCGGGCCGGACTCCATCCAACTCGGGCCAGGCCCTGCCCTGTCACCCCGGGCCCAGATGGCCCCACCAGGACGAGCCAGCTCCGCAGAGCCAGGCCACACAGACTCTGACTGCTTCTGCCATCCAGCTCAGACCTTTTCAAACAGCCCGGCAGAGACCATGTGATCATCACACTGCCGGAGAGATAGAGAGACAGAGATTAACTCTCTCTCCATGCCTGGACTAAACTTACAGACACCCATCCTTCCTTGCCGAGACAGAGGAACGAGTGAAGACATCTACATAAATGCAGCATAGAGACTTTACAGTCAGTGAGGAAAGCAGAACTGATACCTACAGGGAGGTGCATGAGAAGTGCTTCAAGAGTGAAGCTGAAAACTCTTTTGGAGAACCATGGTTGGGGACTGAGCTAATAAATTCCCTGTAATATATGAAAATCTAGTCCAAAGGGGGGATGTGAGGTTCTTATTGCAGCCAATGAACTGAAATACCTGGGTAAAGACAAGTGTTGAAAAAGTACAGCCTAATGAGAAACTTGAACCGAGACAGAGGAGAGGCTGTGACCCAGAGCCCTGGTCCTGGGGGGGGAATACTGGAGAACTTGTGTTGTCAAGAGAACCTGTGTTGCTCAGCACAGAAGAAGGGATTTTCTTTGTTGCTGCAATTGAACTGTGCATCCTTAAAACAGGTACCCTGTGGACTGTTCATAAACCACCATAGTGGCTGTGGGAAGGTGTAAGAGTCTGGACGAAAATCCCTTGTCTGCCTCACAACCATCGACAGAAGCAGAGGCTGAAAACCCAGAGACCCTAAGAGGGGAAAAGGACTTTTGCACAATGAAGTCCAGCCAGATCTTGGTGGGATGCCTGCCAGGTGCCCAGGTGTACTGCAGAGCTGTGCTGCTGAGCTGTGCTGCAGAGGCGTGTTGGTACATGCCCGTGGGAGCCGCATCCGCCCGGCTACCGGGACGGAAAGAACCGAACTATATGTCCGGTACAGCTGCACCTGTACTCTAAAACAATGGGCCTTACTCCCCACCTGCTGGCTACTTGCCCCTCGTCTCTGGAGGGATTGCCTCATCTCTTGGTTACCTGCCCCCCGCTTTCGAAAAGACTATAAAGAGACTCTCAAAAGGTACCCCTACGAGATCTCCCTACGGATGAGACGAATCCATCGGATCCGGACAACGAGGACCTCGTCGTGCCATGGTAGCTATACCCCCCCTTTCCTTCTCTCTCTCTCTTTCTTCTCTCTCTCTCTCTCTCCTCTATCGCATAAGCGTGTTGTTGGCACTCAATAAAGTGTTTTTGTTTTTGGTTAAAGCAAAAATACTTGTCCCTGTTTTCTTTTGCACTCTGAGATTCAAAGTAACGAGCCATCACGACCCCCGCTCCTACGAGCGGATCGTGACAGAAGGCTACTGGTGTGGGAGGGGAATCCACCATTAAGCTGATCTGTCTTTCGGGCGGCGGCTGATGATGAGGCTGAAGACCCATAAAAAAACTATTTTTCTTACAGAAAATCCATGGTGTAAACAAAAGAGACTTCTCTCCCTAAATGAGCTGAAACGAGAGCTATTTCTGAGATGGCAAACTGACTGGAGGTCAAAGTGTTGTCTTTTGTGTGTTGTCAGGGAGAAAGAAATGGAGAGATGGGGGAAGGAGGGGTGGTCTGAGGACTTTGTTCTGGTTCTTCTTGGGTTTTTTTTCCATTGTCTTAGGTGTATTAATGAAGTTTCTTTATACTTTATAAAGTTTGAGCCTGCTTTGCCTACTCCTAATCCTCATCTCACAGCAAACATCAGGTAAGTTTTGGTAAGTGTGCTAGCATTTGGCCAGAACCTCGAATTGGCGAGCTGAAACCTCTACACTTGGGAATAATAGAAGACTTGTGTTGCCAATAAGGAAGAAAGGGGATTTCATTGCCACTGTAATAAAAATGTTCATCCTCAAAAGAGTACCTCCACGACTATCATATGTCCATTTGTAGTAGCCCTGGGAAAGCTACTGAAGTGGGAAGGGTTTCCAGAACAAGCAAATCTTTTCCTCCGGCCGGTTGCTTGCTATGAGGCTGACAACCATAGGAACTGTATTTCCTATGGAGAATCAACATAATAGAGCAAGAGAAAACTTCTCTCCCTACATGAACTGAGAAAAGAACTGTTCCAGAGGTGGTAATTTAACTACAGGTCGAAGTGTATGGTCAGTGGGAAAGAAATGAAGAGGCGGGGGGGGCGGGTGGCGCAGGGAAGGTGTTCTTAATGCTTTGTTCTGATTCCTGATTATTATTACTCCTGTTTTAAGTCTGTTAATAAATTCTCTTTATATCCCTAAAGTGCAAACCTACTTTGTCTACTATTAATCCTTATCTCACAACAAAAATCAAGTAATTTTGTAAGTGTGCTGGCGTTTAGCCAGAAACTCAAATAGGCAAATTAAAACCACTACAAATTGGTGTTTCCACCTGGTTTTGATTCCCCAAACCTCTAAACTGCAACATTTCCTCAAAAGTTATTTGTGACAGCATGAGAATGAAGGCAGATACGAAGTAGGGTTAGTGCTACGTGATGGACAGTAATGGGTGTGGGTGAAGAATCCTCTGAAGAAAGGGGACAAGTTCAAGATAAAATAACCTGAAATGTCACAGAGGCCTTGAGAAAAATCAGGGATTTTCTTGTAGGATTTCTTTCTAAAGCATCCAAGCAGTATTAAATCAAAGGACTAGTCTGAAAAACCCTATGAAGAAGAGGCAGAAAGAGCAAAGAGGCTCCAATCCTCTGTGTCTTGCATGACTGCATTTATGTAATTATCCAAACAATAAACAAGCACATACAGACACCACCTAGAAAGAGGCAGGGTCAGATCCTGACCAAGTGCTCCTGCCTTATCTCCCATCCCACAGCCACTGGCATCCAAAACACAGCTGCAGAACAAGTGGCATGTGCCAGAGGTCTTTATCACAGATGATATACTGCATGGCAATATAGTCTTTCCTTTCCTGTGTCCCCCTCTGACACAAAATACCGTACCTTGCCCAAAGCAATTGGCATTAGTTTGGCATCTTCAAGTTAAAAACAGAAGAGAGATGGAAAAATATGAGCATATATTTTTGTGCCAGAAAGAGGGTACCATAAGCAGACACATCCCAGCTGGGATCACCTGCTGGGTTCCACCAGCACATGCAGTTAAACTGCAGACCATAAAGAGGGCAAGACAGTAAAACCATTCCCTCAGCTCCAGGAACTTCTCTTTCCTAGTCCACATCTTGGGGTACCTCTTTCATCCCTCTCATCTAATAGTCAGTGAAAGTTTACTGTTCAATTAGTGGGTGTTGAAAAACTGCCAGGAAGCTCTTGTACAAATACAGAAAGAAAAAGTCTCCTTGCTGACAAATGGGCAGATACACTCTCTGTGCACCTTGCCATGGAATCCCCATCATGTTGGAGGTGCTTCTGGATATCACAACAGAAATTTGATCACAAAATCAACACAAAGACATTACATGAACAACAGATGCTCTGCAGATTTTCAAACGTTAACTCACAATGTAAGAGTAGAAACAGTTCTTCTTAAAAAGTCAAAATATAACTATGCTACTAGCAGGTAGGATAGTAAGGAAGATTGTTTGAGGATGAGAGGCCACTCAAACAGGGAGAAGTGGGAAAAAAGCCAGCACCTCTTGCGGTGGTTCCAAGTCCCCAAAACCCTTTCCCCCCCTAGGAAGCTCGGAGCTGGGGATTCCCCTGGGACAGAGCCCAGGGTGGTTTGCCCTGTAGATGGGCCGGGCTTCCCAGGGGCTGGCTACCCTGTCCCCACCTGCCACTCTCCTGTCTTATCATCTTTAGGCTCCAGAAAGTACATTGTTACTTAGTAATTGATTGTGTTATCACCTTGCCGGTCTCCCCTTCTCCTCCCCCGTCCCTTCCCAGTTGGTTCCCGTCCCCTGATCCCTCCCTGGTTCCTCCCCTGAGCCCATCAGTGATTGGTTTGTAATCCCTCAATAAAAGTCTGATGCAGAGGGCACCCCGGGTCTTTTGCCTGGACACCCAGAGAGCTGGTAACACTGCGTTACAGCGTCTCTATTATTCCGGGGCGAAAGAACCCTCCCGCAATACTCCGGTTCTTTGGCTACAGTGTCCACCGTAAAGGGGGACACGGCCTGCAGCCAGGGACCTTAAGGTCCACAGCAGTGAACCCGCTCAGCTCGGGGACACTGGCCTGTAAACGCCATGGGGCTGCTGTCCGAGACCCTGGTGGGCAGTTGGCTGGCCCACGCCATCGGCCACAAGCACCTTTAGAAGAAGTGGTCAAGAACAAGACGAGTCCAGAGGGCATGTAAAGCAGCAGGATTTAGCAATATCCTAAATTGCAGTGAGTTAGCAGCATAATAATAACCAGGAGAATAATAGATTTTTCCAGTGTGAGGTCAGGAAACTACAGTGCTGACATTTTAGAAGAGAGAGTGAAGCAACAGGTATTAAATGAAACCACAAAAGTGGGAAGTGGGTGCAGGGCAGGGTCACAGTCCTGGTGGACACTGCTAAATCTCCTACTGCAGCAGACTGTTCAATCCCTTAATTTTCAAAAGTAACAGCAAGTCATGTGATGCCTGAAGGATTTTTCTGCTTTTCTCCTGAATACTTCTTACACTGTTTCCTATATTCACAAGTATTAGCATGCATACTTGTGATGCTTTGTGGCCGTCCGCCTGCCTCCTCGGTGGAGTGGAGGTGGCTACTAGCAAAGGCGGATGCGACTTGGGTCCTCGGGGGCCAGCCTCGTTCCCAATCGCCGAGCGACTCTTGCCCTTGCTCCCTGCTAGCTGCTCGGTAGGCGAACTCTCCCACACCTCAGGGGGTTCCTCCAACCCAGGAATGAAGAGACACAGACACGAGGTTCTGCACTCTGTGACACCGGGGATCGGAGGACCTCGATTCCCCTGGGACACGATCTTTTATTGTTCCCCCGGTGACCAATCACCGGGTAGCAGAGGGGAGGAACTGGGGAGGAGCAGGGGACAGGGAGCGAACCAGGGATAGAAGGGGGATGAGCGAGGGTTACAGACAGGGGAGTGATACAATGAACAACCGAGTAACTGAGAACTCTCTAGGAAACTGGGGGTGACTAACTCAGATGGGCAGGTGGTGCTCCCCAATGAGCCCTGGGGGTGTTCACCTGTCTCGAGCCCAGCCTCTTCTGGGCTAAACTATTGTTTGCTCTACCTCGGGGGAGCCCTCCTCCTCCCCCCAGGGCTTTCTCATTGGAAATTCTTCTTCTGGGGTAACCTGCACCACTGCCACAATGCTTTAGGTGATAGTTTAGCCTGGTTTCATGGTGTTTAGTGAGCCAGTAGACTAAACACCCCTGAAACCACGTAGAGTTAGAAGACCAAACACTCTGTTTTCGTGGGCCCTCAAGGTCTCCTAGTAGGACAGATTTTGTAAACTAGAAGTTAGCCCACCCAAGCCCCTTATTGGGCCCTCCTGGTAGATATGCTAATGTGTAGAGTCTTTAATTGTATACTCGATTGGGGGGACGGGGCTTTTTGCGATGCGTTCTACCTGGATGGCAGAAGCCATCAAATGGGATCCTATTAAAATACCGAGGTAAATGACCCCCGACCCTCTAACCGTGTCTGAGCCTTTATTTCCTAAGACCAGAAAAAGGCATCACATGGATGCCAACTTCTGGCCCAAGTTGGAAAGCACTATCTGTGGCTGTAGAGAGACAATATGCTGCTGTCTTTACCTGGAAATTTTTACGGCATGGAAAAATTCAAAGCAGGGATGAAAAATAAGCAGGCTGCATTACATACTAGCAACCATCCCTAAGAGGAGTAAGTAAGAAAAACTAAACCAGGAATTTCTGTAACAGGAACAGAGCAAACAGAAAAAAAATGTACTCCCTGACCTTCAGAGAGGGTTATTAAATACACAATTGTTATGTCACTGCTTACTTTGTGGATTCCTATACACTCTCTAGTAGTTTTATTATATATTTTTTGCATCCAAACCATTATTCCTTTGAACTGTGGTACCTAAAAGCTAACCTCTAAGTTCTTTTGACCATAGTCAACCATAGCAGAAACTCTTCACTATTGACTGCTATACTTCATGCCCAAGATTTTAACATTCAACCTCCTTTCTTGAACAGCAATACAGCAAGAAATGTTTTTGAAGCCCCAAAAATCAACATAAACTAAGAATGAAATGATATTATTGTATTTTATTTACAATAATTGCAAAAACATTTTCAACTCACTACTTTAAGAGTTAAAAATAAACTGATAGATTTGTGACTACATGACACTGACAGACAGGAGCATGGATAAATTCTGTGTTTCAATTCATGTTGCATTACTGGTCATGTTGGAGCAGAGATGCAGATGTGTACAGATGATACCAAAATCTCATTTGCCTCTCATCTTCATGGAGGAATGTGCAGGCAACATAGGAACAGCATAAGAGGCTGTAGAGAACAGTACTGCTAATACTGACAATGCTAAAGCAAGCACTGATTCATGAACATTATGTTTACAATCCTACAGACCCCCTCATATTCCTAGACAGGTTTTGATAATAATTATTGTTCTATACTATGAGAGTCTGTGTCTTTTTGCAGCTTGCACAATAGCTGAATAGGCTGAACATGCACACTCAGAGAGCTACAATAAGGTGGAGAGGCAGGATGAGTATTAGTAGGAATTAATTTCTAGGATATTTCTAACCTCTTCATGACTAATAAAGATAAGCTTACTTGTTGTTGCAAGTAAAGAACACATGGTGTTATTAGAAATTGGCACAAGGAGTGCTTAAAACATCCTCTGGCAACTCATTAAAGAACTGGAATAGTCCTAAGGAAAAAAACAAGGGTCGTCAATCAACTGCAAAAGATATGAACTCTGCCTTTTCCATGGGTGCATCAAGAAACTGATTACCACACAAGCACAGATGAAGAAAAATTAGCCGCTGAGTTATGAAAAAAGTTGCAAAAGCAGAAAACCACTTTGAAAACATCCAAATATGAAGCAAATTTATGAAAAGAGCCAAGACATAGCAGGACATCTCAGCCCCCCCCCCCCTTATGGCACAGGACACACAAATACAGTCAGCAATGAGAGACCAGGAAAAGGCAGCTCACTTTCCAGGTAAGATCCCAGGATCCTTCAAATTATTGCCACAGGCATGAATCTTCTAGCAGAAAGACAGGGAAGAGCCCATGGGGATTTTAGTGCCTCATTAGCAGGTTTCTTCTATGTCAAATAACCCATACCCATGCCCATGCCCATTCCCTCCCCTTGAAATGAGAAATGTGTTCTCCCCAGCTCTTTCTCCCGAACCTAATTTATTCATGGTGTATTCAGGTTATACTGTACATGCCACAACAGTGTCCAAGGCATTTGTCTATTGGTTGCAATTATAGTTCATATATCCTGTCCAGAATAATGGCAGCTCTGTGAATGTATCCTCTGCACCATCAAGCGCTAGGGACGCTGCTCTCCCTCCCTGAGCACCTGCTACTCAGCATAACTACCAGTCCATTATGTGCACAACGTTTCTGATTCAGCTACCCTAAAAAAATGAAGGCTCTAGGAAGGAAAAATTTTGCGTCAGCAGGAAAAGTTCTTTCAAGTCTCTGGAAAATGAGAATGCCAGAAATCTATAATATACCTAAGGGGAAAAAAAATCATTTCACTTTCAGAAAGAGTTCTTCAGACACAACTGCAGCACTAACTGACTTAAAGATCCATTAATGTAATATCCAGGATCCATGAAACAGAAATCTTTATTAAAGGGCAGAGCTTCAGGAGAGGTAACAGTGTTTCATAAATCTAAATTTGCCTGACTTTTTTTGGCTGCTAAAACTATTGAAGCCTTATGAGTCCAGGATGCTATTTTCTCCCCTCACAGCTAGCAAATGTGAAATAAATACATATCAGTAGGGACTACAAAACAACACTGTCTGTATGTCTGGCAAAGCAACTTCAGACACTGCAGGACATGGAGACTGTCCCCTTCTTTGAGGGCAGATCCACAGCTCTAGTCCACATCAGGCTCTCAAAGGGATCTCTTCCAACACTGAAAAGAATAATTTGAGCACCACCTTGTAGGATTAATAAATTGATGTTTTTACCCATAACTCTGGGTACCTCCATTTGAGCTCCTCTATTTAAAAACAGAAGCCTGAACTTCAAGATTATCATAAAAGAGGATTGCAGAAGGTGCAAGTAAAGAGGCGGGAGGAAGATTGCCATTAGAACAGGGAATTAAATCTGTCAATTATCAGTTTAAGATAAGCCTGAACTGTCTATAACAGCAAGCTAAAAGGTTCTAAAATCACTTGCCACTTATACTGGATGTATTCATGCCCTTCCTCTGGTATCAAGCAACTGCAAGGTATCACTCCAGAGCAGCTGGTCTCCCCAGCTGAGATGCAAAAACTGTGTGCTAAGTTCAAAAATTAGAATTAGTAGAATTAAGTTAATTTGGACCATCTTTAGTCTTACTTTACAACATTGCAGCTAGTCAGAGGATGTATCCAGCTCAGATGGTGGGAAATGTTTAGAGAGTTCAAATACCATTCAAAACCTTAAAACTTAAACATGTCTTCACATGCTTGCCTTCTACCAGTGTAGCCCTAGGTCAGTTACCAGTTCTTTAAATTCAAAAGCTGTGGTCTCACCTGATCCTTGAAAGTCAGATACCATATCTCATTTTCATAAAAAACCTTTTTTTTTTGAGGTGTCTAGTTGTGATAAAATCCATTTAACAGAGAGAAAGCAATGATCTTGGCAAATCACTTCAAGGGTACATTTTCTTTACAAGCACTTTTAGCTTTTTAAGAGATTCAGCACAGTTATGTGTTATTTGATTGGTTTTAATATAGTTTTTGCTTTCCTGACGTTTTGATCCCCTGAATGAAATTATATCACTGATGAGGTTAAAAAGATGCTGCTACTTACTTATCAGTGTTCAAAGATTCTTATTTGAAATAAAATGGACATTGGGAATAAATTCTGCAGTTACAATGACCACCAAAAATCAAGAAGTGGCTTATAGAAAACTCATTAAAAGAGTTTAGTAGTGCTACTGCTGTCATGCTAAACACATATTGTTGGCTTAAACATTACTTGGCTGGACTTATAGCCTTTTGCAAAATGTTACTGTGGTTACAAACCCCCAAAATTGCACAGAATTTAAAAAATACATTACATATTTCTTGATAAATCTTCCAATTCAAATGGCAATTAATTCAACAGCCAGGTCCTCAATTCACTGCCTTTATGGCAGTCAAACATTCTCACTTATTTAATTCTATCTTTATAAATCTATGATGATTCATGGAAGATTATATGGCAATATATCTTTCTGTGAAATAACTATACTCATACAGACATACAGAAAAAACAAGAAAAAAAGCTTATATTCCCCTTCAGTTGCCTTCATTAAAACCAGTAAATATAATACACAGCAACTGGTCTTGTTTCTGAGCATGGTTTTCAAAAACATTTTTCTTTTGCCAAAAATATTGCAAATTATTTTTTCAAGCACAAGTAATGAATACTTAATTGCTTTTTGCTTTTTTTTTTTTTAACTTCCAGAATTGACCTGGGGCACTTTGCTTCTTTGATAAAAAGAGGAAGATAGATAATGGGCTTTTCTTTAGGGTCTCTCACATCTATCATTGTTATCAGGACAGGAAGGGAGATCTTTCATGCTGCTCTGCTGATAATTTAAGAAGTTTACAATGTAAGTGGCCTTGAGTTCAATATGTTTGTTTAGTAGAGAAGATTTAAAGTTCTGCAAGAAAAATAAACACATTCTTTCAAGCTAACTTTAAAGACTCAAGACTGACTGTTGAAAAGAAAAATAAAACCCTCAAGCGCTACCTTCTGTGATACCTTAAGGGAACTATTTTTTCAGCTCAGCATGAGCAAAGCTATCTATGTGAAAGTTGTGTGATTCAGCCAAGCTTTCTGGTTGATTTTTGCTCCTTTTATTAACTAGCTCTTGAAACAGTAATCAATTTTAACTACTAATGGAAGCCCTGATTTTAGGCAATGTTCTTCTGCTAATCGAAATAGCAGTAGCCAAGTAAGTGCAGATAGGCAGCTGAAAGCTGCAGGACAGAGAACCTACCCATTGGCTAAGCCCCTCTTAGCACCTCTAGTTCTCAAACCAGGAGGGCAGGGGCCTGTGAAGGGAACCATTTTCCTAAATCCATGCTTGTAATGGGAGGTACAGAGGATGTGAACAGGGACAGCACATGGTCACTGTATGTTTTTAATGTGCTGGGATAGGGAGGGGAAAAAACATTTTCCTTCACAAGTAGTTCCAGGTAGCCTAGCCTCCCACCTGCTGCCAGAATCTTCTTCCTTTACCAGATCTCTTTAGGCAATTTGCCTGCTTCATCTTTACAAACATAACCATCTGTATTCACATAACTATTGTACACACAGGCAGGTGACTCAGCTAACTTGCTGCAATGGAAAAGGTGCAGCAAACCCTAAATCATGCCTCCAGGAGGATCTCTGGCACCTGCTGATGGTCTACACCACACCTTCTATACTACACCCATGACCAGCCTTCCCCAGATCCCTTGTGATCTCCAAAGCAACATTAAACCAATTCCACAACAAACTGAAGATGATGTCTGGAAGCAGACAATTTAAACTGAGAAACTGGAAAGTCAAGATACGAACCATCAAAAACAGCTTTGGTAATTTGGTTAAATACTGTCTCTCAGATACTTCTCAAGATGTATTTTATGCCATCTCAAGATATGGTGCAAACTTAGAAGCAAATATTCCAAGGGACAAACACAGAACATCTGCTCAAAAAACCAAACCAGTACAAAAAAGGCTTCAATTCAGTAGTTCTCTGTTTTTAAAGCAATTTGAAATCTAGCATCATCTGTTCAACTCTACAGACCACACCACCTTTTCTCCAAAATCTCACAGCTGTAGTCCTATTACTTAAGGCCAAATTATGCTGTACATTCCTGCATAGAATTTAGAAGTCTGACAATTCCTTAACTCCTGGCTACGTGAGTTTTCAACTTCATTTCCTCATCTTTTCTCAGTATAAATAATGCATAAAACTGGTACAATAAAAGTTTAAAAAGAAATTGAAGACTACCCAACTTCAAAGTTTATCATCTAGTATCACGTATTTCACAGGAACCAACAGCAGTGATTTTTAGATTTATTACACCAATCTTTTTCATTAAGTCTAACTGAGGACAATTGGAGGTTGTTGAGCTCCACAGCATTATCAGGAGGGCAACAGAAACACTCCACCTGAGGTTTCACAGACAGGTACTGACATCCATGCAATGGAAAGAAACAGAATCCTCTGTCTACTCCAAACACCAGAAAGGTGGGAGGCTGAATAGATGGTACAAGAGCCTTTATTATCCAGAAGGCAGTTCCCAGTATTCCTAATTATTATTAGTTCCCTATTTCCTGCTCTAATTCAACATTATGTTTTATCTTAGCCCAATTTTCTTGCCTAGACAGAGACCCAATTCTAAATTTTGCAAGACAAACAGAAGAACCTGCTTTGTTTGATGTACCAACATCAACAAGAGCTCTGAGTGTTGAAAATTACTTTGTAGCAACAAACTCTAGAAAGACAGGAATCATTTAAGCTAAAAGGCTGATACCGACAATAATGGCTATAAAATCACTTACTTTGGAAACTGGTAGACCATCTACAACTACCATACCAATAAAACAAGGTTCTGCAATAGGTTTGTAGTGGGAGTACTATAGACTAGATAATTAGTTTTAAGCACCATCTCCAATAGTTAAAAGGATGTTATAACCTGACTGAGTCCAGTCCACAGCTGTCTTAACTGCCTCATGTTTCCAATAATGAATAATATTTAGCATTTCAAAGATAGAGAATTTAATTATATATTTAATCAAGACTTTTTTTTCCCTAACCAGATGAGTGTACTTACTAACAGAAGCCAGAGGAAAACCTCAAAGTATATTAAAAACTCCAGCTTACTACCAAGATCAAATTGTAAAAGACAAATTCAGATCATTTAGTTCATCCTCTGCAAGAAGCACAACTGTCTTGTCATTGTAAAAAATGCTCAGGACAGGTGTTCCTGAAAGGTTTGTACAGAACTGTGCATTTATTCAACCCTCTAACCTCTTTCAGCTTAGGCTGTAGAGGTCACACAGACCAGTAGCTGGCTTCAAAGCTGATGGCTGAAAAAAAGTGTCAGGAATGTATCCTTCCTTACCCCCTCAGCATGCCCACTCCAATTATTCTCATATTTACTGAATTCTCTGCTTACTTACATTTCATTTTTCCTCTCTTTGATGATACAGACATTCTGACTCCATCTGTCATAGGGTTAAATAATCATCTCTGATTTCAGTAGATTCCATGAACTGCAAGCTAGAGCCCTGAACCAAACAAGATTTTCAAGAGGTCTTTATTTTTTTAACTGGTCCCTTCCAAGCTGAAGGCAAGCAGACCTTAACCTGAGTTTCAATAGACATAGAAGGAGAATTATATTTATCATTGTGAGAGTTGCAAATAGTAAGCATTCTCTTCTACTTTTAAAAAACCTATAATTACAAAATGTTATTTTAGGAAAAGAAAGCCAAGGAATGCTTTAACTTCTGTAGACTATTATTAGTTATTGCTTACAAGATGAAAATACATGTTTTTCTAACTTTAGGAAACATCAGAAATCTGATAACATGTTTGGCTACTGAGCCACTCTGAAGGCCTTCAGAAGGCAACGCTCACTAACAAATGTTTACCATAGAAGTCTGGTGAGTTTTAGTGCTTCTACTCGCTATGCACTTTCCCATCAGTCTAACTTTTCATGCATTAAGGGACATAAAAGCTCAGATATCTCAGCACAGACACAGATGCTCTCAGCTCTGTAATACAGACATCTTACCATCCATTCAGATCCTGATACTCATATTACACTGAAGTGTATACATATCACTTTTAACCATGAACTGTGAGAATAACACATCAAAAACACTTAGGGGTTTTGGAGCAGAAAAAAACCCATTTCCAGTGAATCTGAAGGCATAAACTGTTTTTCAGGATTTTTTTTTATTAAATGAAAAATTATAGCCCTGCCCAAGACACAAAGTAACATCAGCCTCATCGTTAATCAGTGTCATTGCTCTTTTGCTATCACTCCCCATAAGTGAGTCAACAATAGACTGGTTATGTATTGCTTGTGCCTTCTTGAACTTTTCCAGTGCATACTACAAAGTGGCTACTGCTGCAGGATGGCAGCCCCTTTGGCTTTTTTCCTTCTTCTATAATTTTTGCCAATGGTATCAGTGAAACATCAGCCTAAATAAGTGTGCTGAGGTCAGCAGACATAAAATGAGAGCCCTTAGGGCCCTTTCAAAGATAGCTTCCAAACTCAACAGGTGTTTTATATAAGAGATCTTTGCCACTGCTCATCATTCTGTTATCACCAGACAAAATTCCCTAACATCTACTTTAATACCAGTATCTGCAGTCAAGATTTTGGGAGTAAGTTTAAGAGAAATTATATATTAAATAATTTTGGGACATTTGGCTCAGCAGAATGTAAAGTATAATTTGAGTGTAGCCTTCTCAACAGAAGAAAGTCACTGTGCCTGGTTTATCTGAAATAGGCTTTGGACACTACTAAAACATAACACAAAACACACACAAAAAAGGAACCTCATCCAAAAAAAAAATTCAAAACACAAAAACCACAAAACCATCAGAAGAGAATAACTTAATCAGCAAGCCTTAATAGGAAGTTTTAACAAACATGCCAGATTAGAAAAGAGCACAAAATCATTTTAATACTTTCAGTAACACCCCAATGGAGAAAATGCTCTCGTATTTTTTTTAGCCAATTTAAAACAACAAAGGAAACAAACACCCATGTAGAAATCTGTCCTGGTTTGAAGGATAGGTGTCTGTTAAGAAAGGCAGGAACCTCCCTTGGAATGGGAAACTGTAACCCCTCTCCTTCCGAATTATTATAAATTTGAAATCAAGAGGCTCTCAGGCAAAGATATGGAAATAGGAATAACAGTTCTTTACTAATATCTAAAACAAGGATAACAAATAACAACAACTATAACGTTAACTAACAAACAGAACCAGAAACCCAGTGGCAGCCTGCTCGGATTCAGGAACCTTTCTCTTTTGGTGCAGTTCCAATCACAGCCTGCAGGGGGCGCTCCGGGTGTGATGATTCCCCGGTGGCTGCAGGGGGCGCTCTGGCGTGAGCTCAGGTAGCACACGGCAATGGCGGCTGCCCGAGGCAGGGAAGGATGGAGGAGAGCCTTTGTTCCACAGACCCTCGGGGGGCAGCTGGTGTCGGTGCCGCAGCAGGATCCCCGGACACAGGGAGCTGGGATGGCAAGAAGTCCCAACGTGCAGGGGGGAAACCCCGCCAAAATGTAGCGAGGAAACTCGGAGCAGCGTGGAGGAGCGGGGGAGAGACAGGCGGGTGGCAGGCAGCTCCCGATAGGGCAGAGAGGAGAAAACTCACAGCAGACAGACCGGCAGCTCCGTGCTGGCTTCTCAGGGGCCATGGGTTCAGCAGACAGCAGCTCTGACCGTCCAGCTCCGAGGGTCCCGAGCAAGAGAGTGTGACCTCCGCCCTGCCCTTGCTTTTCAGTCTCCAAAATCTCACATTTTCAGGCCCTGCTTCCATGAGGGTGATTCTGCCCCACCCTGCCAAGGAGAAAGGCCCTAGCCTTGTGCTTTGTTATCTTAAGTACTCAGCTATTATCTCAGTCATTAGTCTCTTAGCAACTCATGGGAGAAAAATTCGGGAGGAAAAACTAAATCCAACCTCCAACATTCTCCACCCCGAATTTTATTTTCACGCAAACACCTTACATTAAATTTAAACCTTCGAAGTATATACATACATGCAGATACAGATACAAGTACAGTGTCATAAGTAGTTCACCCTAAAACAAGATCTCCTTGAGGTATTGCCCAGGGTTAGGCAGGAGGGGTGAAAATCTAGGAAGTGATCTACGCTGCAGGAAGGAATATAACTTCCTTCCTGGGAGAGAGAGCCAATAATCAGGTAGTTTTAAGGATTGATATGTAGGTGAACCAATTAAAAAGTTGATCCACCTTCGGGGAAAAAACCATATATAAGCAGAGACCCTCTAAGGCTCTTCCTCTTTGGACCCGCTGCTGTGTAGAGAGGACCATCTCCGGCTTCTCTCGCTGGTAAGGCCCCAGCCCCGCCCCTCCTTTAAAAAGAGGGGAGGGGAGGGGGAAGGGACGTTTATGGCAGTCGTGCCACTGTAGCTGGGGATGGGGGAGGAAACGAACTGCAATTTTCAGCAGATCCAGCTCAGCCGGTGTGTCAGCTGCACAAGACAGGGCCAGGCCCCTGCTCCGGGCCAGGCAAGCACCAGGCCTGACTCCATCCAGCTCGGGCCAGGCCCTGCCCTGTCACCCCGGGCCCAGATGGCCCTACCAGGCTGAGCCAGCTCCGCAGAGCCAGGCACAGAGACTCTGAGAGCTTCTGGCATCCAGCTCGGACCTGTTCAAACAGCCCGGCAAAGAGCACGTGATCGTCACACTGCCAGGAAGAGAGAGAGACAGAGATTAACTCTGTTCATGCCTGGACTAAACTTACAGACACTGATCCTTCCTCGCAGAGAGAGGAACGAGTGAGGACATCTGCATAAATGCAGCATAAAGACTTTACAGTCAGTGAGGAAAGCAGAACTGATACCTACAGGGAGGTGCATGAGAAGTGCTTCAAGAGTGAAGCTGAAAACTCTTTTGGAGAACCACGGCTGGGGACTGAGCTAATAAATTCCCTGTAATATATGAAGACATAGTCCAAAAGGGGATGTGAGGTTCTTATTGCAGCCAATGAACTAAAATACCTAAGTACAGACAAGTGTTGAAAAAGTACAGCCTAATGAGAAACTGGAACCAAGAGAGAGGAGAGGCTGTGACCCAGAGCCCTGGTCCCAGGGGGAATGCTAGAGAGCCTGAGTTGTCAGGAGAACCTGTGTTGCTAAGCACAGAAGAAGGGATTTTCTTTGTTGCTGTAATTGAACTGTGCATCCTTAAAACAGGTACCCTGTGGACTGTTCATAACCCACCATAGTGGCTGTGGGAAGGCTACTGGTGTGGGAGGGATCCACCATTAAGCTGATCTTTCTTCCGGGCGGCGGCTAATGGTGAGGCAGAATACCCATAAAAACTGTATTTTTCTTACAGAAAATCCATGGTGTAAGCAAAAGAGACTTCTCTCCCTCAATGAACTGAAACGAGAGCTGTTTCTGAGGTGGTAAACTGACTGGAGGTCAAAGTGTTGTCTTTTGTGTGTTGTCAGGGAGAAAGAAATGGAGAGGTGGGGGAAGGAGGGGTGGTCTGAAAAGTTTGTTCTGGTTTTTCTTTTATTTCTCTTTCCCTTTGTCTTAGGTATATTAATCAAGTTTCTTTGTGCTTTATAAAGTTTAAGCCTGCTTTGCCTACTCCTAATCCTCATCTCACAACAAACAATCAAGTAAATGTGGGTGTGTTGGCATTTAGCCACAAACCTGAATAGGCGAACTGAAACCACTACAGGTATGCATTGGGTCTCTCCATCTCTTTGCATCACCCACCAGGTGCAGCCTGGTCCCTGAGCAAAGACAACCCCACGGATGGGACTGTCTTTGCTTGAGGCAGAGTTAACCCAAACAGTCTTTCCCAGCATAACTCTGATGTGTACTACTGGAACCTTATCTCCATCTGTTGTTCGCAAGGGGTCAGAGTGGGCAGGCCTTGCTCGGTTGGAGGAGCCTCGGGTGTTCACTAACCATGTGGCCTTTGCTAAATTAGTCTCCCAGTTCTTGAATATCCCCCCACCCAGTGCTTTCAAGGTGGTTTTGAGCAGGCCATTGTACTGTTCAACTTTCTCAGCTGCTGGTGCATGATAAGGGATATGGTACACCCACTCGATGCCATGTTCCCTAGCCCAGGTGTTTATAAGGCTATTTTTGAAATGAGTCCCATTGTCAGATTCAATTCTCTCAGGGGTACCATGTCTCCAAAGAACCTGTTTTTCAAGGCCCAGGATGGTGTTCCGGGCAGTGGCATGAGGCACAGGGTAGGTCTCCAGCCATCCTGTGGTGGCTTCTACCATTGTGAGAACGTAGCGCTTGCCTTGGCGGGTTTGAGGCAGTGTGATGTAATCAATCTGCCAAGCATCTCCATACTTATATTTGGACCACCGTCCACCATACCATAGAGGCTTCACCCGCTTGGCCTGTTTGATCGCGGTGCATATCTCACAATCATGGATCACCTGGGAGATACTGTCCATGGTTAGATCCACCCCTCGGTCTCGTGCCTACTTATAGGTGGCATCTCTGCCCTGATGGCTTGAGGCATCATGGGCCCATTGGGCTAGGAACAACTCTCCGTTGTGTTGGCAGTCTAAATCTATCTGTGCCACCTCTATCTTTGCGGCGTGATCTACCTGCTTGTTCTGGTGTTCTTCGTTAGCTCGGCTCTTAGGGACATGGGCGTCTACATGGCGGACCTTTACGGGTAGCTTCTCTACCCGAGTGGCAATGTCTTTCCATTCATCAGCTGCCCAGATTGTTTTTTTTTTTTACACGGCCAATTGGCTTTTTCCACCTTTCTACCCAACCTCACAGAGCATTGGGTACCATCCACGAATCGGTGTAGAGATAGAGCTTTGGCCACTTCTCTCTTTCAGCAATGTCTAGGGCCAGCTGAACAGCTTTGAGTTCAGAAAATTGGCTTGACCCACCCTCTCCTTCAGTGGCTTCTGCAACCTGTAGTGTGGGGCTCCACACAGCTGCTTTCCACTTCCGGTTCGTCTCTATGATGTGACAGGAACCGTCAATGAAAAGGGCGTAGCACTTTTCTTCATTTAGCAGTTGATTGTATGGTGGAGCCTCCTCATCCTGGGTCACTTGTTCTTGCTCCTCTTCGTCAGTGAGGCCAAAGCTTTCACCTTCTGGCCAGTTCGTAATTATTTCTAGGATCCCAGGGCGGTTTGGATTTCCAATGCGGGCGCACTGTGTGATAAGTGCGATCCACTTACTCCATGTGGCATCGGTGGCGTGGTGGGTAGAGGGGGCCTTTCCTTTAAACATCCACCCAAGCACTGGAAGTCGGGGTGCCAGGAGGAGTTGTGCTTCAGTGCCAATTACCTCCGAGGCGGCTTGAAGTCTTTTATAGGCGGCCAAGATTTCCTTCTCTGCTGGGGTGTAGTTGCCTTCAGACCCTCTGTAACTCTGGCTCCAGAATCCCAGCGGTCGGCCTCGAGTCTCTCCAGGCACCTTCTGCCAAAGGCTCCAGGACAAGCCCTTGTTCCTGGCTGCAGAGTAAATCACGTTCCTCACCTCGGGTCCTGTCCTTACTGGGCCAAGCGCTACCGCGTGAGCGATCTCCTGCTTGATCTGGGAAAATGCTTGTTGCTGTTCAGGGCTCCAATGGAAGTCATTCTTCTTGCGGGTAACCAGGTAGAGATGGCTCACAATCTGGCTGTACTCTGGAATGTGCATCTTCTAAAAGCCTATGGCCCCTAGGAAAGCTTGTGTTTCCTTTTTGTTAGTTGGCGGAGACATCGCAGTGATCTTATTGATGACCTCCGTGGGAATCTGGCGCCGTCCATCTTGCCATTTTACCCCCAGGAACTGGATCTCTCGAGCAGGTCCTTTGACTTTGCTCTTCTTGATGGCAAAACCGGCTTCCAGGAGGATCATGATGATGTTCTCTCCTTTCTCAAATACCTCTGCTGCCGTGTTCCCCCACACAATGATGTCATTGATGTATTGGAGATGCTCTGGAGCCTCACCCTTTTCCAGTGCAGCCTGGATCAGTCCATGGCAGATCGTGGGGCTGTGCCTCCACCCCTGGGGCAGCCGATTCCAGGTATATTGCACACCTCTCCAGGTGAAGGCAAACTGGGGCCTGCACTCTGTTGCCAGAGGGATGGAGAAGAACGCATTGGCGATATCAATGGTGGCATACCATTTTGCTGCCTTGGACTCTAGCTCATACTGGGGCTCTAGCATGTCTGGCACAGTAGCACTCAGCAGTGCAGTCACTTCATTCAAGCTACGATAGTCCACAGTCAATCTCCATTCCCCGTCAGACTTGCGCACAGGCCAGATGGGGCTGTTCAAGGGTGAGTGAGCCTTACTGACCACTCCTTGGCTTTCCAGGTCGCAGATCATGTTGTGGATTGGGATCACGGCGTCTCGATTGGTCCGGTACTGCCGGCGGTGCACTGTTGAGGTGGCAATTGGCACTTGTTGCCCTTTTACTCTCAGGAGTCTCACTGCAGTTTGATTTTCCGATAGTCCAGGCAAGGTGTTCAGTTGCCTGATGCCCTCTGCCTCCACAGCCGCTATTCCGAAAGTCCACCTGAGTCCCTTTGGGTCTTTGTAATAGCCATTCTGGAGGAAGTCTATGCCCAGAATACACAGGGCCTCTGGACAAGTCACAATGGGGTGTTTCTGTCACTCCTTCCAGGTCAGGCTTACCTCGGTTTCCAACAAAGTTAATTGCTGCGATCCCCCTGTCACCCCGGCAATAGAAACAGGTTCTGCCCCCACATGTCTCGATGGTATTAAGGTACACTGCGCACCAGTTTCAACTAACGCTTCATATTTTTGTGGCTCTGATGTGCCAGGCCATCGGATCCACACTGTCCAAAAGACCCGGTTTTCCCGTGCCAGGGCCCCTCTAGCCCTGGTTATCATTTCTTTCCTGGGCATACATAGTAGAGGTCCCCTCGAGGGGATCTAAGAGATCGTCCTCCCTTCTGTAATATCTGGCATCGCGGTCATGGGAGGCTGAGGCTACCTTCACTTTAGTAGACCCCCCGCCTCGGTTAGTATTTCCCTCCTTGAGTTGCTGTACCCGTGCTGCCAAGGTTGCAGTGGGTTTCTTATCCCACTTCCTCATGTCTTCTCCGTGGTCACACAGGAAGAACCACAGCTCAGATCGTGGGGTGTACCCTCTCTCCCTGGCTGGGGGGCGCTGGGCTCTGACTTTGGGGCTTGTGACTCGCACTGGTGCCGCACTCATCATCCTCATCTCCTCCCTCACCTCCCTCATCATCTCCTCTCTGAGGTCTTTGACCACAGCAGAAACCTGAGCCTGCATTGGGCCACTGATCATACTATCATAATTCCTGAGTTTGGTGGCTATGGAGCCCACTGTGTGTCGGTTGTCATCGGCATTAATTGTTGCAATGAAGACGGTGTATTGGGAGGGCCCTAGCTTTGCCAGGTTCCACAACATTTGCCTTGTTGGGGTCATTATCATGTTGTCCATCCCTCCCAAAGAGTACCTCCAATACTGCCACCTCCCTCAGCTGTTGGATTCCCTCCGCAAGAGTCTTCCATGGTCTTCTATGACAGTACTCCTGCATTCTCTCCCTGTTGACAAACCTCTCTCTTACACTTATTAAAAGCCGTTCCCAGAGAGACAGGGGCCCATCATCTCTTCCGAATACCTGATCAACCCCTGAGTCCTGGGACAAGGGTCCCAACTGCCTTGCCTCAACACTAACCAGCTGCACGCCCATACCTATAAGGTCCCATATCTGAAGTAACCAGGTTGTAAAAGGCTCACGACCCCTTCGCACAATGTCTTTTCGTAGATTATGGAGACTATCATACCCCAGGGACTCGGTAGTGATTTCAATCCTTGGCCTCCCTACTAGTTGAGAGGGCCCTGCTTCCCCATCATTACTCACTGGCTGCTCTGGTTTGACCTTAGTCTTCCTCTTTTCCACAGGGGCGACTGCTGCTGGCTGTGGCTGCCCTTCTGATCTGACTGGAGCCTGAGCGGTTATAACATCCCTGGGTTCCCCTGCTGCCCCATTAGACTCTCCCTCTTTGGGGTAGGGGAAGGGTTTCCCACCAGCTGAGCAAGTGTATTCTTTCAGCACTTGGCCCATTTCGCGCATCTCCTTCACCAGGACTCCCACCCAATCCAGGTGGGTTGTTTCTGAGGTGGCTTGTGGGGCCGGGTTAGACTCTGTAGCAGCATCTCTAGTGTCTGGGGCAATGTCAGGTTCTGGGATGGTGTCTCTAGTCTCTGGGGCTATGTCAGGTACTGAAGCCTCATCTTTATTGTCTGGAGTAGGTGTCAGGGTGGTTATCCGCATCAGACCTCCTTTATCCCTGAATGCTAAATAGAGCAGGCCTATCAGCAACGCCAGCCACTGTATGATATCATTCGCATTTAGAAAAGATCTGAACCCTTCAACGATTGGTGGAATAGGCCCAAAGAGCTGGGTGAAGGGTTCTGGGAAAATTTCTTTTTGGTGTCATTTCCTCGCAGTAAGTACCATTATTAAAGTAACTCTGAAAACATGTCATTAGTGTGTGGTAGCTCTGAATCCACATGCCTGCCTTCCAGAGGAAGTTGAAAATCCATGAATTCCTCACCTTATTGACCCATAACACAAACTGTAGAACAGCCACCCTTAGCCTTAGTTATAGGGCCCATGTTTAGATACGGGGCTGCAAATGGGAGAGAGACAGCTGTGACCACTTGCCATATGAACCGGGATAAGCTAGACCACATGGTGCAACCTAATGAGATTCCTATATCCAGCACACAAAAAACTGCGTTACTCAAGAACTGTTATCCTTTCTCCTCTCGATGCCCTCGAGACCCACTTGGGTGCCAAAATCTGTCCTGGTTTGAAGGACAGGTGTCTGTTAAGAAAGGCAGGAACCTCCCTTGGAATGGGAAACTGTAACCCCTCTCCCTCCAAATTATTATAAATTTGAAATCAAGAGGCTCTCAGGCAAAGATATGGAAATAGGAATAACAGTTCCTTACTAATATCTAAAACAGAGCTCACAAATAACAGCAGCTATGGCGTTAACTAACAAACAGAACCAGAAACCCAGTGGTAGCCTGCTCGGCTTCAGGCACCTTTCTCTTTTGGTGCAGTTCCAGTCACAGCCTGCAGGGGGCGCTCCCGGTGTGATGATTCCCTGGTGGCTGCAGGGGGCGCTCTGGGTGTGATGATTCCCCGGTGGCTGCAGGGGGCGCTCCGGCGTGAGCTCAGGTAGCACACGGCAATGGCGGCTGCCCGAGGCAGGGAAGGATGGAGGAGAGCCTTTGTTCCACAGACCCTCGGGGGGCAGCTGGTGTCGGTGCCACAGCAGGATCCTCGGACAAAGGGAGCTGGGACGGTAAGAGGTCCCGACGTGCAGGGGGAGCCCCACTACAATGTAGCGAAAAACTCGGAGCAGCGTGGAGGAGCGGGGGAGAGACAGGCTGGTGGCAGGCAGCTCCCGATGGGGCAGAGAGGAAAAGACTCACAGCAGACAGACCGGCAGCTCCGTGCTGGCTTCTCAGGGGCTGTGGGTTCAGCAGACAGCAGCTCTGACCGTCCAGCTCCGAGGGTCCCAAGCAAGAGTGCGACCTCCCCCCCCAACCCCGCCCTTGCTTTTTTCAGTCTCCAAAATCTGGTTGTCAGGCCCTGCTTCCATGAGGGCGATTCTGCCCCACCCTGCCAAGGAGAAAGGCCCTCGCCTTGTGCTTTGTTATCTTAAGTACTCAGATATTATCTCAGTCATTTGTCTCTTAGCAACTCATGGGAGAAAAATTCCTGAGGAAAAACTAAATCCAACCTCCAACAATATCCTATGGGGTTAACCAGGAAAATTTAAGTCGTTAGCACTGGGAAGAGTGGCCTACAGAAAACATGGGTTTTTTCAAGGTTATCGTAGGTTTACAAAAGGAAAAGAGACATTAGGTTTGACTCTGATCACAGAGTCAAGGCAGAGCTGGGGCAGGAAGCCCAGTTGTCACAGGAGGATGTTGGGCTCTGATGCAGATACACCCTGGGCAGCAGCTTTGACTGCTAATGAGTGTGACTTGACCAAAACCCCAGCAAATGCAAAATCCTCTCATAAGAATTGCACTGACTGAAGCAAAAGGACCATCAAGCTCAAGGTCCGTTCTGCAGCTGATCAGTATCCAGAGCAAAGGAAAAAGAGCAGAGCAAACACATTCCTTCCCCAGTTAGCTCTCCCAGCTTCTACTGGGAAGAGGTTCACAATGCAGTTCATAGCCTTTGAGGGTGTTTTACTCTATTACTCTGTTGGTTTCATTTATATCAAGTGAAATTAAACACAGTAAGTAATTTCTCATGGTGGTTGTGAAAAATGTCGGAATGAAATTTTGGCTATATTCTAAACAATGTCTTTGGTGTTTGTAAGATAAAATTTTACAGCTTGGTATAGAACTTCTAAGTCTTTAATCACAAAACAGATTAAGTGGCACAGCACAGCAATGTAGTGTGGGGTAAAAGAATAATTTGGCACAACAGGTTAAAATGCAGACAGAACATGGATTAGAATAATACTGTGCTGACAAAACGAGCACTTGGATCTGATTGTGACTGTCCTTATATTTATGAGTTATTTAGGTTTTATTTATAAAAGGCAGTTTACAAGACCGTGCTTCCTCCTCCCTCGCAGCACTAGTTTAACACTGAGTTTGAAGAAAATTTATCTTTTTAGGCTACCAGAAAAATGCTCCTCTAAACTCACTGCTCAAAGGCAAAGTAAAAGAACTGAAAAAATACTGCCACTATCTCCAACACAAGCAGACTCTATAAACAGGGAATTGTAAAGCACTTTCTGTCTATTCATGACCAAGTGTCATGCTCTCAGGCCAGGCAGGGTTGCTCACAGTAGCTTCCTTTCTCAAGAAATGCTGTAGGTGAAAAATAGAAAATAGACAGTGACATGGAGAAAATCAGAGATCTGATTTGTGACTCCAGGCACAGAAAATGCCAGCTGTAACTTCCCAGGTAACGTTTGATACTGCGTACACAGCAGAACAAAATTCAAACTCTTTTCCGGTTTTCCTTACCAAAACTCAGTCATCCAGCTTCTTTCAACTGAAGGATTACTGGGAAACATTTCATATTACTTACTACAGGGCTAGAATGCTTTCCCTCAAAATAGAGATGTTCACTACAAACTAAATTTTGCATGTCAAAACACAGATTCAACCACTACTATCATAAACAGGAGTCCACACTCTTCTTTCCGACTGGTTATGGTCACATCTGTCAATTTAAACATAATGGTCTGGAAATTGCTGAGAGTTAGTTTTGTGGGGTATTATTTTTCCCTCCTCAAGAAAATTAATTTTCAAGTAATATTTTTAGTATGTCTTTAGATCCTCTGTGCATTCCAATATGAGATAAATACTGAGATATCAACTCCAATTGCAATTAATTCAGTCTGAAGTATATCACTAGCTGCTCCAAAGGTTCAATTGGTGCACAGTGAAACAGTATTTATTTTCACTTGAGACAGAGAAACACTTTAAAAGAAGCAGTTTTTAGGCTTCCCTGCTGACTGCAAGAGGTTATCCTTACTTGTAAGCCATGAAATGGAAACTTTTATATGACAGGTAAAGGCAGTCCGTATGTGCATTTGGATGAAACCAAAGATATTTCAGGAAAAAAACAAAAAAAATTTTTTTCATGTTAATTAGGAACTTAAATCACATTCCTAAGTGCAGACAGCTACAAGATGTCACTTCATGTAAAAATCCAGTATATTTCTTTTGTTGCATTATCAGAAAAATTATCAAGATATTCAGATAATGCCACTGAATTTTTTTTGTTATATTAGGTTTTCAAAATGTTTATGTAAAAAGCATACAAACTTTTGACCCATCAATGTGGTGCAGTTAATTAAAGTTAACCCAAAAGCAAATTCATCAAACTATGAATTTTCTTAATGTATTGCAAGACCATTATTATGAAAAGTAAATGGCAAGATCCTGATGACTGGCTGCCACTGTTCCAGAGAGAGAAAAGAGCTTGAAAATGCTATATCTGTGCTCTCTGGTAGAGGAAGAATAAGGGAAGGGTGGATAATAACCTTTCATATTATTCTCAAATACAGGATTCACTCTGTCTGGCTCCATGCTGTTATTATTGTTTCAGTCCAGGCTACTGTCTATTCTCACGACATTTATGGAAAAAGGAAAACAAATTTCAGATATATTATTTTTGGCTCATTTTACAAGACAAAAGTGCCATTAATAGCCTTCTGAATGGTCCACAAGATTATAAATCATTTCATTAAGTTGCAATTACAAAAGTCAATAAATATGTTCTGAATGGTACCTACACATAATAGGTTGATACCATCTTGTTTTTCAAGTAAATTAAGAAAAATATTTTCTCTCACTGTAATGGGTAATATAAAGAAGTCCAGCTTAATCACAATAGATAGAAGCTTGTAAAAACTAACGAGTGAAATTTGTAAAATCACATTAAAATAAACAATTTCATCTATTTTTCATTCTGATCTTTAAATGATCTGAAGAGCTTTTTCTATGCATTATTATTTTCTAGGTTTCTTTATCTTAAATATAGCAGCTCTTTTCTGATCTGTTTTGCTCAATGACTTTCTTAGAAACAACTGTGAAAATATAATGTATTCAGATTCAGTTTTTCAAGAGGTGGTTTGGTTTCTTTGTGGGTTTTTTTGAACTTCCAGAAATCTTCATTATTTTAATAATATCCTTTTAGTTCAAATTTTGGATAACCAGACCAAAATGAAAAGGTACAGGTTATAAAAACATTTACTTCAAATGAAAGTTGAGGGAAGTCTCCAACACTTCCAGTCTTTCAACAGACAGGAGAAATAGATATTACTATTTCCAAATGGAAAGAACAGACATACATGCTTACCTGTGATTAGAAATTTTTACTTCATTATGAATCTGCTGAAGGAAACAGAGCAATCAATCCTGTTTGTCCTTCCTAAACTTAATCTTTTTTGAGGTAGTATATCATTACAAGATCGTTTGTAATGATGCTTGACGACCTGATTTTGCAAAAAGAAATCCTGTGGAAATATTTAACACTGAGATTGTTCATGTCCTAATACTGTAATTACACTTACCTAGTCTTAAAAGCTATACATGTGTAAGTAGATCACTGCAGGTACTGCCCCCAAAAACCCAGCTAAGGGTTCTGACGTGGCAGGCTGATGGAGCAGGAGGAAAGGCAGCTGAGGTCTCGACTCACCAGCATAATTTCTCTCACCTTACACCCAGACCACCCAGCATCATGTCCTTTTTCTTAAAACACATTCATCAACCCATTTCTTATCAATGGGTAAATCTGGTTCACTGAGTGACTCAACAGCATAGCTTTGCCTCCCAGTTATTTGGATGTCCACACCCAGAGAAGTCAATTGTTTCCTAATTTTCAAAGGACCCCTAGGACCTGAAACTAACCTTTGTCATTGTCAATCAGCGCTGGCTTTTCAGGAAATATATGTAAATGAAAATACTCAGCTTGATTAAGCATTAAAACCATTATCAAGTGTTATTATCTGGATTTCCCAGACTCTTACAGTATTTTCAAATTTATAATCAACCATGAGCCAATATTAAACAGCTGGATTAGAAACTGTCTGCATCAACCCAAGGAAACTTCCTGACAGGATCAACAACAGTAATTAAACTAATTAAACATCACCGGCAGCTAACATTATTGAATAAAGTAAATCAAAAAAGAGGAGGTAGGGAGGCATGTTTGCATTATGAGGAAGTCATAATCTTGATGAATTAGCATTATGCACCATGGCCTGTAGATCTTGCTTCTGAAAACTCCCTGAATTCTTTAATGACAAAATACATGGAGTGAAAGCTTTGATTAGACACAAAGACCAGCATTAATTAATCAGTAGCAGAGTCGTAGGAAGGCATAAGTTATAGTACTGCCTCCTGAGCAGTTTCAACACTTAAAAGAATAAATTTAGCAGATGAGCTGTACCCCACATCTAAGCATTAGAGGCCAGAAGAAAGAGCCATAATCCTTTGGTTACCACAGTTGCAGGCCAGCACATGAAATCAGAGGACACTACTCACTACAATCTAAATAACAGTGCTTTGTACATTAACCAAGCTTCTCTATTTTTACAGCCTTTTATCAGTCTCAAATCTGCTTACATATGTAAAACCAAGAATCTGTACATTTTGATTTTGTCTCTCCATACAAGCATGTCCTTTGGGAGCAAGCACAGATTGACGCTAATGGCAATGCTGCTGATGGTAATGGGTGTTGTCACAGGGAACCCTAGGAGCTTCCAGCTGCTCCTGGAAGCTTTTCCACCACAGTAGCCCCATTTCACACCTACAGGCAGTTCCTGCAGGTCAGTCACTTGCAACACTCAGCACCCAGTGTGAAATGATGCAGACCTCAACCGACTTCCCACGAAATGGGGTGGTTTACATCAAAATCAGGTATGAACACTAAGGTATATGATACAGCTTGCCTGTGTATACAAATACATGAATTCAATTAATTATGCATACTGCTTTTTTGAAGAAGGAGGTACTTGTGACTTTTGTCATCATTTTTAAAACAAGTCTCTGAATTCAACAAAGCTTCTACAATAAAAATAGACTTACAAGTCTTATTTCTAGAAAATTAAACAGCAATGTCTGCAGTTTGGAGTTTCTTAAAGGCAATAAAATTACTAAAAGTATAAATGCCTCCTACCGAAAGGGTAAATCCGTTCATCAATATTAGAGTATTTAATCATTCAAAATGAGGAAACAGAATGAATGACATATACTACTACAACCACTTCGCATTTTATCACAAGTCAACTTGTGCAATAATCATTCAAATTTTGAAGTCTACAACCAGCCAAGAACAGTTTTATAGAATCACCTCCACCGCTATTGCAAGTATTTGCATAAGCAGTAGGCTCTGAGCACCCAATATACTCTTCTTTAAGCAGCAGTGTGTAACACAGCACTGAGGAAAAAGGAGGCAGATCCTGCAACAGTCCCCATCTTGCTGATGTCCTCTGTTTTTTAATGCATCTATTCAGATATAGCAAGGATTCTGTGTGACTACTTTCAACAAACAAGCATTCTGTGGACAGAATCACTAAAAGAATACCCAGCTAGTCAATGGGGAGTAGCCATGGCTCTACTCCACAGCGTTATTTATTACTGTTGTGGGTTGACCCCGGCTAGGTGCCAGGTGCCCACTCACTCACTCAATCACTCCCTCTCCCACTGGGAGAGGGGAGAGAATAATATGGGAAAAGACTACCAGGGTAAGATAAGGCAGGTTTATTACAGTGAGGAAAAAATAGAACAAGCAAGCAGAGAGTTGCGCGCGCAAGAGCTGAGGGGAAAACAATCAGTCTCTACTTCCCATCAGTAGCGATGTCCGGACACTTTCTGGGAAGCAGGGCTTCAGCACGCGTGACGGTTGTTCAAGGAGGCAAACATGGGCCAGCCCTGAGTGCCTCCTCCTCCTCCTCTCTTCCTTCCCTTATATATCTGAGCTGATGTCATATGGGATGGAATATCCCTTTGGCTGACTGGGGTCAGCTGGCCTGCTGGTGTCCCCTCCCAGGATCTTGCCCACCCCCATCCCCTTCAGTGGGGGAAAGAATGTCAGAGGGACAGCACTGCTTGGCAGTAGCCAAAACACTGCTCTGTTATCAACGCCAGCTACCAATACAAAGCACAGCACTGTAAGGGCTGTGAGCTTTACCCCAGTCAGACCCAATACAATTATCCATTGATCCAGCCCTTCAGCTCCAACTGTTTGGGCCCAGATCCCAATGAATCAGGTTTCTTTCAGAGGAATCATCTCAGAACAAGCTTACGTGGCACAGACTCCACCAGTTCCTCTTCAACCTGCCTCTATACTAACAGTGCAACTCAAATATCAGGAACTACCCAAGACCTCTCCACCTGGCAAAGCCTTTCTCACTTGTGCTTTGACTTTACTTATGTAAAAAGGGAGAAAACATAAGGTAAAACTTCAATAAATGCCAGGTTCTCAATGCAAAACCTTGACAGCATTAAAAACCCTGACACAGTAAAACAAAGTCTTTGCCAAGCAGTTAAGATCACAGAAGATAAGGAGATGACAAGAATTAAACTCATTAATTAACTACATAAAGCTGATGATAACAAGACTGGAGAGTGCTCAACTCTTCTCCAATTGCTGCTGCATAGTCCCTCCTGCCATCTCCTGCCCCACTCTTCACACAGAAGCATGATCACCTTCCTCTTCTTACTGACCTTACTGAGAGCAGCTCACGGCTTCAGTCATCTGGCCCTTGACTTTTAATACCTTCTCTAACAGCCTTATCAAACAGCAGCAAACAAGTGTATACAAAATAAGAACAGATAAGAATGGTTTCTTTCAGATGACTGTGGTCCCTGACTCAGAGCTGAAGGCTTCTGCACCAAGAACATGAGAGAAGATGTCAGATGCATGAGCAGAGGTGAAGAAAAACAGACTCTAGGAGATAAAGAAAAATACAATAAAAGTGTCACTATTTCTTCAGTTCAACTAACTGCCATTAACATGCAGTGGTCTTAGCATTATGTGAAAAACAGAAGTGATTACAGATGTGCAAGAAAGAATTGAAGTTTTTGAAATATTTTTAGTGGGATTTTACAGAGAAATACTGAAAACATTTTCTCTATTCTCAAAATCAAATAAATATTTCCTACAGTAAGATTACAGATAAAAGTATGAAGTAAGAAGAAAACACATGGGTCTATTCTTTGCATTTGCCTATGGCTTTCAATTGAGATAGAGCATTTGTGTTTAACAGAACAATGTTATTTAAGATTTAAAAAGCAGTGATTGCTCCTTTTTGAAAAAAAGAATTAACAAGACTGAAAAAAAAAAAAAAACACCACCTTTGACCTAATACACAAATGCCTGGAAACATTTTTTTTTAATAAACTTTAAAAGTAAATGCAAAGATTTATGCCAGACTGAACTTCCTCAGCTCACAGGTGATTTTGGAAAACTACATACACATAAACATCCGCTTGCTGTATATTTACATGCCATTATGGATATAGCAATTGAAATATTTTAAATAAAGTGTGCCTGATTCACCTCAAGATACACACTTGCAGATCGTTTCACTGGAGTTTGCTTCTCTGTGCAAGTCCCCAACACCAGAATGCACACAGACTCTCCAGAAAACTTTTCGGAGACCAACACTGACCTGTAACCTCAGGAGAACACATGCACTTCCTTGGTTATCCACAAAAAGAAAAGTCTTAATCACTGCACTACTATCTCAGTTTGGAGCAATAAGACATGAAATTTTGATTTACCAGAATTCTACAAATCAGTTTAAAAATGTCACAACTTCTTGACATGTTGCTGGAGGAAGCAATGAGTACATGCATTTAAGTCAGTCTCTTTTGCTCCCCACCATTCTTTATGCATTGCTCTGAATGCATGGCACAGAAGGGAGGAAAAGGCAGTCATCAATCACCTTCTTCACCTTGATGACCTTTCTTACTGCAAATATACTTAACAGTGCTTTGGTTGGAGACTGAAAGTTGTATTGCAGTGTTCATGTAAACACTGGCATTTGGGGGGGAAAAAAAGAAACCCCTAAAGTGATTACAATTTTAGACTTTGAGAAAGAGACTAATAACATGCTTAAGCTTTTGTTCAGCACTGAATTGGTCCGGCAGTTGGACTAAATGATTGCAGTAGGTCCCTTCCAACTTAAAATAGTCTATTCTATTCTAGTTTGTTGCTCACAGTGCCTTTTGAATCTTAAACACTTCCAAATTCTCACACATAAAACAGTAGTTTGAAAAACAGTGGTAGTTGCCTTCTGAACACGGAAAGGTACAGCTCACAAATTGTAAAAAGAAAGTTTAAGTCCCATCCCAATAGCACAGTTTTACAGTCATATAATAGCTGAAGCTCAAAAACAGTTGCAAGGGAAAGTTAAAAAATATCCAGAGTGGACAGCTGAAAAACCATGTAAAAAAAGAATCAGACTGGAAAAGTCTGTTTAGTAGATAAAACTTCAGCTGTTCCTTTTATATTATCCCCTTGTGTCTGACATCCTAGCCCATTAATATCTTAACTGTATCAAATAAAATGCTACAAGGCCTTCCGCTAAAAAGTATTATAAGAAATTCATACTGAACATTAAACATTTGTAACTTTCTTTTAGTCTGACTCATTTTTTAGATTGTTAATTCATGATTATAGATTACACTGGTGTTTGTGCTTTTGCTGCCAAGTGTTCCCTGTTTTCTCTGCAGCCTCCAAATGCTCCAAGGTACTTCTACAGCCAACATCTCCTTCCAAATATAGTTTTTAATGCCTCCCCAAAGAGGCATCCTCAGAATCAATGCATCTCACATGTGTGCATCCTAAAACCTGATACACTCATTCAATGCTCAAATATGCTTGTTGAAATTGAGTGGAAACACCCAACCATGAAACTCCAGAATAAACTCTAGGTACACAAATCAATGAAGATGACCATGAAAAAGAAATGGTATTTTGCAGGAAGCAATCCCCACATCTCCTAATTTCTCTGTCCTGGTCTGAAAAAAAACCAAAACCAAAATAAAACCACAAAAAAACTCAGATAAACTTATTTTATGTAAAAATACATGATAAATCTTTCAATGCCAGTTTTAATGATAACACCTTTGCCCAAAAGCCTTCCCAAGTTTTACAACTGTCTTAGTTTGATAAAAGATGCTGCCTTCCTTCCCTTTTGTAACTTAGGCCTCTGTACAAAATACTAAACCCAAAACAACAAAAGTGAAGATAAATATTTCTAACTTTGAGCAAAAATTTTTATTGTTCTCTTGCCAAAAGAACAGCACCAGTCTCTCAATCTTTGCATGGTCTGTTTCTCTGAACAAACTCAATCTCTCTGAAGACTGCTGAAAAATGAAGCATTGCTCTGCTGCTTTCGATGGCTGGTGCTCTGAACCATTCCAAACACACATCTGCATCTTCACTTGCTACAATCCATCACCAAGGTTCCACAAACAGCTATTCAGACTCCTCCACAAATTGCCAAAATCAGAGTTTGCTGACTTCTAAAAAGGCACAGAGAAGAGTCAAAGCTGAGATCCAGCACATGCTCTCAGCTGATGCAGGGGTTCGTTCTTCCACTAGAGCAGAGTCAGCTAAACCAGAGATACAACGATCAACTTAGGGGACACAGACTGCCATGGAACACTGGGGTTTGATTTATTCCAGTCAGAAAGATATAGAGATTAACAAGACTGGATATGACATGAAACCATATGTTTGGTGATTTCAAAGCTAGACCCTAAATAGGGAAGGTTTACCGGAGAATTTCAAGTTGCATCTTTTTCCATGCTAATTCCTGACAGATTTTGAGTAACAACGTTCAAAATTTAGCTATTGAAATACCTGAAATATGGAATAAGGCTTGATTTTGTTGTTGTATGTCTATTTTGCTTAGTTAGTTTAATGAAAAATGTAGCATTGAGACATTAAGACTAGGGAGTTGGAGCAGGCCACCTCAGACAGGAGTACCACAGCATAGGCGATAGATTCTAAGGCCAGTTTTGTACTTGAATTTCTCTCTTTATACTTATGTTGGCATTTTAAATATTATGAGCTTCCATTTAATTAGTGAAATATACAATTCCAGAAGAGTGGAATATCACACCCATGTGCAACATAATATACAAAGGAGAATAAACCAAATTATACTATTTCTTCTTAAATTTTTATTCATTCTGGAATTATGTAAGGTTCAGTAAGGTTTGTTCTGGCTTTACAGTAAAGAACTCTGTACAAAGAGTTTTATCCCAGCAACTTAAACTCAAAACCACTAAAAATATGTTGGTTCATGTGAAAATTCCAAAGAGTTTAAGATGTATCACTAACACCTGCTCCAGCTGAATCTCATCCTAACTCAGACGTCACTAAGTGAAATATTTCAGGCTGAACTAATCACCTTTCCTAAAAAATAGATGCCTAACTCATCTTCAATACTTGGAGAATGAGAAAATATATTTCTCCATAGGCAGTATGAATCTCATCCTAAGTGTCCTGCTCTAGGTTCTAATTTTAGATTGGTTTGTTGGTTTTTTTGCAGAGCTTTGTACCCTGTTGAACACATGATCAGCACTCAAAAAAGTAAACATCAGGCAGATGACTTGGCACAGGCTGGTGAACATCACTTATAACTGTTCTCCTACTTAGTAACATGGACTCATCATGGTTTGGCCGGTCATTTATTGGTAAAATGCACAATACATGAATTCAGGGAAAGCTCAACTTATTTAAAATTGGAAAAAGCAGCACCAATGATGGTGCTTGCAATTTATAATTGGACTCCACTGTTTTGTAGTAGTCTACCACACATTTCTCTATCCAGTCCATTAGTCTCTAAAGTCTCATTTCATTTTTAAGTGGCTGAATCAAAGGAAAAACTTAGCAAGTGGATTATGGAGCTCAGGCTTTTCCTGCCACAACAGATCTTTAATGGCTCAAAGCTGAATAGACAGACAATAGAGTACTTACACACTAAGTAGGAACTCTGATTAAGAAAGCAGGAGTGGTTTATTTTGGTTTTAAAGTACACAAAAAGAGAGACAAATGCAGTGCAAGAAGTCAATAATTTACCCTTACAGTTCTTCATTTTCTACTAAAACTCCCTGAAGTACTTGCTAATGCCCTCGGCAGAATGGCTGTAATGGACTGCAGGGCTCTGAGCAACATAAGACACGAATTTAAGGAATCAGATGAAAACTTTGTTCTTAAGTTGCTCTGCTAAGATATTAACAGCACTGTCTGAACAGTTCACTCTCTGAGAGGTATTCTGAAATGTCATTGTGTTCTTTAATCTTTAAAATATTGTCCATGGTTAGTGCTAATTAGAAGACACAAGCTCTGGGGTAAGTGATGAATAGTGATCCTTTAGATTTCCATTACCTCATAGCAGGGAGGAAACAAAAAATACAAAACAATCCACACTCTTAGTACAAGGGTACAGTACTTAAGTGACTCAGAAAAGAAGGCTGAAAACAGTGGTCTACATTTATTTAATGAGAAATTCTAGCAGTAGTAAGAGTTCTTTAAAAAAAAAAAAAGAACCATTTTTCCTTTTTACAGTTTCTTTTTATATTGAAAAAATAGAAATATTCTTCCTAGTCCTCAGACTCTCCCTGCTCTATTTTAAAATAAAAATGAAAAACAGAGAAATCATTAAAAAGTCTTATTAAAAAAAATAAGGTATTTGAGTATTTGGAAACACAGACGACTCCCTATATTTATGACAAATATCATACTTATTCTGCCTACCACTCAAAGAAAAAAATTAAAAGGTGTGCTAGCAAGAGCATTATGGCTTTAACACTATTCTCTCGGTTACTAGAAAGTAAATTTCTGTTTAAAAACTTCTCAAGACAGTTTTCCATATAATCACACACTTAGAGCATACTAAAAACCAGTTGTGCTGAGCACTTGGAGATTTCATGGAGAAATTTAAAAAAACAACATGCAGAGTAAGTGCAAGTTGTAAGTGTAAGTTAGAAAGTGCTGCTACACATCTGGCACTAGCACAGGGTGTCTGATTTGGATCACGGCTCCAAGCACTGCAGGGGAAGAGTGAAGGATTCAGCTTACTGGTCCAAATGCTGGACACTGTACCCCTCAAAAAAATGCAACTAATCATCTCAAGAAGGGCACAACAGCCTGAAAGCTCCTGGAACATTTACCTTTTAGGTCACAGTAGCAGCTACCAGAGGAAGCTGGGGGGAAGGCAGAGGTATGTGCTCAGAAATCTTGCTGACAGCATGAAGACCATATGGCTCCATATTTGCCATGTGCCAAAGACTAGCCTACATCAATCAGACTGTAACAGAGAACTGTAGGGATCCAGATGTTTTAATTCACTCAAGACAGCAAATCCCTTCCATTTAAAATAGCATGCTTTCTTCCCACAAGCTGCTGGAAGGACTTCAGATATTTACCCTCTTGATCAGCATGGTTAAAGAAAGAAATGCAAGATTGAGAGACTGTACTTGGAAACAGATGGGCAAGCTCTGAGCCTCTGGGTCTCTCAAACCTTGGATGCTCCAAATGGGGAGGGAAAGACAGATAAAGGGAAAAAAACTCATATTCTCTATCAACCCATTTCAGAACTTCTCCCACATGAGGTGACCTCTTCTAGACATAGAGAAACATAATTTATCCAATTTAAAAGATGTTAAATCGTTTAATAGGTGTTTGGAATACAGTGATCTCCAAATAAGGTTTTCATACTTAAAAAAACAAGTAGAAGTCAGCAAGATGGCAACAGCTCTGAATTTTTTTTCCTGTCATTTCTGCCATTCCTTCTCTATTTCCCAGTCTTGCTACGTGAAAGACAAATATTTTCCTCAAAGAAAAAAATACGTAAAACATACCCTGTAAATAACATGCATAAATTTTCTATGTAAATAAACATAGCAGCCATGACTTATTTTGTCAACAATATTTCATAATGAAAATGCCTTCCAAAATCATTTGGATTAAGAAAGTGTTGAGTCATTCTGCACTCCTTTCCTGCAGCAGCAGTGATTCAATCAAGTTGAATCTACACACGAAGTTGCAAAATTATATTAGATTTGCAATTCTAAACAAGACATATATTTACCAAAATGTCTGTGTATAAGAAACAAATGTACTTTGCACAGTATATTTGATTTTACTAAGCACAGTCTTTGTTGGTGGTTTGAAGTGACCACATGTGCTCTTGTCAATGTGAAAATTAGTTTTTCCATAACAGTATGGTTTTAAATGCTGCAGAATTTTTCATTTTGGAGAGAACTTCCCAAATAACTTTTTTTTTTTTAACATTATCACTTCAATTTTCAAAGCATTTAGAAAGCACAGTCCTGTACATGCTTCTTACTATTCTATTCAAATGTTTTAAGGAGGAGCATTCTTCTATTCAACACACTGCTGTATTTCACAGCTTCTTAAAAACTGGCTTAATTTCTTAAGTGAAGCCTTGAATAATTACTTCATTTAGAGCATTTGAGCACTGGCAGACTGTAGCGGTTTTCAGTTTGCTTATTCGAGTTTCTGGCCAAATGCCAGCACACTTACCAAAATTTACATGATGTTTGCTGTGAGATAAGGATGAGGAATAGCCAAAGCAGGCTCAAACTTTGAAGAATATAAAGAAAGCTTATTAATACACCTAAGACAAAAGAAAAAAGCCAAGAAAAACCAGAACAAACTCCTCAGACCATCCCTCCTTTCCCTACCTCTCCATTTCTTTCTCCCTGACAACACACAAAAAGACAACACTTTGACTTCCAGTCAGTTTACCACCTCTGAAATAGTTTTTGTCTCAGTCCATTTAGGGAGAGAAGTCTCTTTTGCTTATACCATGGATTCTGTAAGAAAATACAGTTTTTAATAGGTTTTCGGCCTCACCACCAGCAGCCACCTGGGAGGAAAGATCTGCTGGTGGTGGATTCCCCTCCCCCCACACCAGTAGCCTTCCCACAGTCACTATGGTGGGTTATGAACAGTCCACAGGGTACCTTTTTAAGGATGCACAGTTCAATTGCAGCAACAAAGAAAATCTCTTTTTTTGTGTTTAGCAACACAGGTTCTCCTGACAACACAAGTTCTCCAGTATTCCCCCGGGACCAGGGCTCTGGGTCACAGCCTCTCCTCTCTCTTGGTTCCAGTTTCTCATTAGGCTGCACTTATTTCAACATCTACTTGTCTCCACCCAGGTGTTTTGGTTCACTGGCTGCAATTAGAACCTCACATCCCCCCTTTGGACTATGTCTTCATATATTACAGGGAATTTATTAGCTCAGTCCCCAGCCGTGGTTCTCCAAAAGAGTTTTCAGCTTCACTATCAAAGCACTCCTCATGCTCCTCCCTCCAAGTATCAGTTCTGCTTTCCTCCCTGATTGTAAAGTCTCTATGCTGCATTTCTGTAGATGTCCTCACTTGTTTCTCTCTCTGTACAGGGAAGGATGGGTGTCTGCAAATTTAGTCCAGGCATGGATAGAGTCAATCTGTCTCTCTCTTCCTGGCATGGTGACAATCACGTGGTCTTTACCGGGTTGTTTGAAAAGTCTGAGCCGGGTGGCAGAAGTACTCAGAGTCTCTGTGGCCTGGCTCTGCAAAGCTGGCTCAGCCCCGTGGGGCCTGGAGAGCAGGGCCTGGAGCAGAAGGGCCCGGCCCCTGCCCACTGTAGCTGGCATGTCAGCCTGGCTGAACTGCTTCTGCTGAGAGTCCAGGCCGGTTCCTCCCCCACACCCAGCTGCAGCTGCACTGCCATTCCAAACCTCCATTCCCCTTCCCTCTGGGGGAGGCGAGGGGGGGCCCAGCCTTACCAGAGAGAGAAGCAGGGAGATACTTCTCTCTGAGCAGCAGCAAGCAAAAGAGGAAGAGGCTCAGAGGTTCTCTGCTTATACATGATTTTTTCCTCGAAGGCGGATGAACTTTTAATTGGTTTACCTATATATCAATCCTTAAAACTACCTGGTTATTGGCTCTCTCTCAGGAAGGAAGTTGTATCACTTCCTGCAGCATAGGTCACTTCCTAGATTTTGACCCCTCTTGACTAACCCAGGACACAGACACTAAAGGCTTTTTTCATTCAACCTCCATTTATAGACAACAGTGATTAACTACTTCTTAAAAATATAACTAGCTGGTTAAGAAAAAGAAGAGATCAAAGCTCTTGGAGCACATATCCTTGGGACTGCAGCAATCAGTTCAGTGACTTAAGAAGATAAAACACTGCATTCGCACAACACATGTAAGCTGTCAGCTCCTCTAACTGTGAAGTTGTCTCAACCACAATAAAGAGCAACCTTCATGAAAGGCAGAAGAAGGCTCTTTTCACTTTCTGAAAATGCCAAGAGCTTCTGGGGTGCCAACAGCATGTGCTGCGAGAGGCATGGCTTCCTTGCACATCCTGCAGTTTCAAGCAAAAAACTCAGCATGGTTTCAGACTTTTTCAGAACTTTCCAGAGCTGGGCTTACCATCAATTATTCCCACTAGTCTTGAGCATATGAGCCTCAAAGGGTTAGCTCTCCCTGATACATCCTAAAGTCCTCTCTGAAGCTTCTGATCTTTGCTGTTCACTATGTAATTGACAAGGCTAAGGAAAGCCATTGGAGAATGCCTTTCCTCCTCTCAGATTTCCATAGTTCACCAGGTGAGGGTACATAGCTCCATAGCAACCATCAAGTCCACCACATCTGTAAGACAGACTTGGACCAAGACCAAGGCAATGATACACAACCTACAGCCCAATTGTCATGGAGATTTGGCTTATCAATGGATGAGAAAGCACTTTCTTCAGGGCTGACCCAAGATCATTCCCAGAGCAAAGATACAAGAGAAGGGTTTTCACACAAAACCTTGCACTTCCAGCAATAAAGATACATTTCTATGACCTTGTCTTCCCTAACATAAATGGACACCGACAAGTAAATATAAATAAGTGTGCATGCAATTATTTGGAAAATTCCTAAACAAAACACTCCCCTACATATGCCCTTCTCTTCCTGAGAAGGGGATGAAAGCAACAGCATTTGACAGATGTTAGACAAGTTGCTTAATGCATTCCTGAAAGTGTTTAATGAACACCTCACATGAACAAAAATTTCTAAACCTACTACCTCAGCTACACATAAAACTGCATTGCTCTGGCCGCTGGACAAGATGGAAGGATGCTTAAGTCCTGTTGTTTTGCAAGGTTTACCTTAAAGCTCTAAAAAAACCCCAAAAATACTCATGGGAAGGAAGAGAAAGATGAAATGCAGCAAAGTCAAGCTCAAACAGGGCATCTAGGAAGATGCTAAGCTTCAACTTGCCAAATTTCTGACACATTATACCTCAGGGTTGAGATCAGACACTTTCTGAAGGAGATGGGTGTGAGCAGGCCTTCACACGATGCTGAGGGATCTGCAGCCCATGGTAGCAACACCATTTCTGGGATCTTGCAGGTTCTTACATTAGTCAGCTCTTCCACAGGTTAACCAAAACCCTTCCTACCTAACAGCACTGCTGAGCTGCCAATTTGGCAACTGCCCAACTCTGCAGACCCAGTACAGTTATCATAGTTCTGCTCCAGTATTGTTCCCCTTCATTTACCTATCAGAGTTCATGGCAGTGTGTATAGATGATCTAATTTGTCAATTCAGTTACCCCTATTCCTACATGCCCTCCATTTCTTCCACACTTCCTATTTATGAACAAGCACTAGAAAATACTTCTGTGGAAACTTGAGGTTGGTGCTTTATACTCTTTAATTGTAAAGTATCCCATTTTTCTTTTTTCTTGCACATTCTACTTCACTCTTTCCCTTCTGCTCCTACAGTGATCCATCTGTTTCACTTCACATACTCTCTTGACTTCTTTCATGCTGTGTTACATTTCAGAAATACCCTCACACTGTTACTTCTGCCCCATCTGCCTTGTGCCATTCCAGCTACCACAGCATCGTTTTTCTTTGCTTGCTGGGAGCACCTTGCTGACCAAGACCTATGATTCACAATCGGAAGAGACTTACTGAAAAGGACAACACTGCCTTATCTCTTGAATATACCAATTCTGCAAATAAACTAGTCGGAGAGTTCATCTGGTGGTCATACTCCAACCACGTTTGGCATTTCCGTAATTTTTTAGATAAAAGCACTGTGAGCATAGTTATTTTCATAAAAACAACACAGCATTATACTTGCACGTGTGCCTGGTTACTCTGTGAGTACAAGACCAAACAAATACAGATGGAAAACCCTCCTACAGGCCTGGGCCTCTCTAAAGCTGCATCCACAGCAAGTCCTCAGTTTATATATCAGATTAAAAGACCCCACCTATCAGAAGACAAGGCATTTTAGAATTTTTTCATGATGCTGCCCTACACAAGTATCAGAAAAGTATCAAATAACATTTTGCCTGTTTATGGATGCAAGACTTCATTCAGTCAACTAAGAGATCAAATAGTGAATTTCTGTTCATAAAATCCTGTCATTCACTATTCACTCTATTACACAAACTTCACCACTTCCTAAATATCATTTCGTTTCATTCCTTCCTGTTCTTTAGGACAGAAAGCATTTTGTAAAGTCTTAGCAAGACTAACATACTTCACCACAAAAAACCCCAAGATGTTTTAGGTCACATAAAAATAAAAGTCTCATGTTTTCTTTTTAAAACACAGACAGTGAACTTCTAGAATTATAAGTGCTTTTTGGAAGGAACATAACCTGTTTCTCTAAACACAATATTTGCATTTTAGTTCAGTGAATAGAGAGGAATGCAGGCACCTCTAAGGACCTATAGCAAGTCCAGTCAAATTTAGGCTACTGATCTGTGAACTGATACAATGAATTACAGAATTCAGGCATTCTAGGATAACCATGGTCAAGAACAGACAGTACCTTGAACACTAAGTTCCTTTGCCTGCAAGAAATCCAGCCCTCATGGCCTTTTGATAGTGTGTACCAGCAGCAGTAACCACCTTTCAGATAACACAGCAGCTTGAGTTAAAATGTGGAGGAGAAAAACTCTCCCTAACTATTGGTATTTACTCAGTCAGGGAACCCCATCTTTCACATTTAGAAAAGTGTCCCAGCTAGAGGATTTCCTGGCTAACAGCATTTGCTACCTCCCCTCTCAAAGTCAAGGCACTATGAAGTTAGAAATGCAATATCATTAAATACAAGTGTCATGTAAGAAACAAGACTGTAAAAGAAGGAGGGAAATTCTTGTGTATTGTCACAAGCACTTACCTGGAAAAGGGCAGGACCAGTATTCCATACAGCTCCCTGGAACTAGTGACTATTTCACATCAGATTACCACTGGATAATCCTGACTCTAAACACCTGCTGGCACCAAGCTCTCTTTGAGGAGGGTGGGTGGATGCTGGTCTAACACAGGAGAGCCTCTGCCTTAGTAACAAGGGCAATTACCTGGAGAGGTAAATTCAATTCTTTTCAGGCAGGGCAGAGACCACAACTTGGATCTCATGCTTCTTGGAGAAGCACTCAAAGGCTTTTTGTTAAATAAAAAAGTCAGTGGGGGCAGTAGCTCCTATTCAACAGAAGTTATGCAGACCTGGTCACATCCAACTTAAAAAATTTATTCAGACAGATGAAAGATTTCAGGTGTCCAAAAACCTATATCTCAACAGGTGAGGGAGAGGTGAAAAGATTCTACAGACATATCTAAGCCTGTGGTTTCCCTAATTTATTATGCCAGGGATCTTTCACACTAATTAGGAGTTATCTAATGATTGCAGGTGCCAAACCTGGCTACCTGAAACATAATATTATGAATTTGTTACAGATTTAAGAGAACTTAATATAGCTAAGGCATATTTAGATGCACTGGAAGCTATACCACTAAAATTATCTATATTAAGTTTTCTTAGCTACCACACAGATCTTACTGGACACATCTTGTGCAGCTTTGTTTCAGAGTCATCCCAAATCTTCTGGCTCTGATCCCAGCAAGACATTTTAAGACTCACTACTTCTACAGGCATAATCTGACACTGGAGATTCTTAGCCAAATAAACATGACTAGTATCAAAGATTTTGCTTGAGCAACATAGTGATTGTAATGACAGAAACATACAGAAGATAAAACATCACAAGGCTGACACGCAGCACAGTCAGCAGTCTGGCAATAGTTTAAAAAGTCTCTGTGTAGGCACTTAGCAGATGTAAGTTACTTCTGCCAGGATAAGCCTTAAGACTTCATCTTTATTGAAACTGGCTTTGCTGACGTCCTTCAAAGCCATTGTGCAAATACTCTCCAAAAAGTGGAAAGAACAAAGGGGAACATGGAACACAGGATGAAGCACTATTTATCATCTACTTATGGAGCTCAGGCTGCATGAACAAAATATATAGTCATGAGATATAAATGCATCCATCTTATTTTTCAGACCTAAAGATTCCAGACTAAAAATGTTTTCCTTTCCCTTCTCCATCATGCCTGCTTAATGCATGAGAATCAACTGACTAAAATGCAGAAGGGACAATATTCTCATTTCACTTGAGAGTTAAAGAACAGAACAGTCTTTTCCTTGCAGTGCAAGAAACAGCAAAACACTTGAGCCCTTCAGCTGATGATGTGCTTACTGTTCCACATATGAATATTTTGGACTTCAACCTAGCCCTTTTTATTTGCATACAAAGTTTTTCATTGCTGTTTTGTTATTTGACAAACCTACTCTGGCAATGTGAATTAACAGTTGCTCCTTTTCCTCAAATTGATGAAATAATGTTCTTTAAAAAAAAAAAAAGAGAAAAAAGAAAAACCAAACCATCAGAAATTCTATCTGGATTGCAAATTAAGTGCTGATCATGTATTTTCTGTACAACACTGAAGTGATTCAAGAGTATTCTGCAAGACACTGTGACTTACAGAATGGAAGAGGATGTGAAAAAAATCTATCACAGGGTTGTTTTTATTCTAAAGTTGGGCTTAAAACCAGAAGACACAACATACCAATTTCAGTAAAATTAATATCATACAAAGAAAAAAAATCAACTCAAAGAACTAGTTCTGAATAGCTTGGTAACCAGACATTAAGCACTGTGCTTGGAGATTTGACCAATGTGGTGCCATACTTACATGAAGCTGAACTGACTGCAAATTGAGACAAGTTTTCCTCCATATGAAAAGAGCCGCTTTCAGCATTAACTGCTCCGAACTATAAGTATGAATAAAAAAAAGCAGCAGGTAAAACACTTCTGTGTATCAGTAACATTGTTAAGGATCATAGCTGTTTTATGCTGCCTTGAGGAGGTAATCAAGCATGAACAGAGATGAGCAATGAATTTACTCAGTAGGAATGATTAGCATGCAGTGAGGGGGAGGTAAAATGATGCTGAGCTATATAACTGTAAACCATTCTAAACATACTTTAATAATATAATTTTCTCCTAGAAGCAACCAGAATTCTTTGAACTAGCACAGACTAATAAACAGCCCTGTGTACTGCTTGCTGCTTGTCTCCTCTTGACAGGATTCAGAGGCAGGGTAGAAAGGAAGAAGACAGAGATGTAAAAGTTAGAGCTCAGGTGGCTTTATACCACTGCTCATATGCAAGGGTTCCATGTTGGGAGTGACAGATATCAATGCTGCATCTAGTTGTATGAGATGCTTTTTATGGAATGTGAACAGTTGTAGTCCTTGAAAACACGATGCAGTGTCAATTTAGGGAGCTAGATTTTTGGATAAAAACTTCTGAAAGCATCAGAAGACCATGACATCTGCAGGAACCTGCTACGTAGAAGTAATTCATAACGGTTTATTCTTGATGAATAAATAATGATCATTTGGGGCTTTGTCTTAGGTTACAATGGTATGTATTCTATCACCATCTTCATGCGATGTTGGGGCCAGGTGGGGCAGTGTTCCTGGCTCATCCCTGATGGCCACGGAACATCATCTCTAATGGGCCAGCCATTAGAGCCAGGTGGGGCACTTTACTCCGCCCAGGATGAGGAACCAATGTATCCCTATCTGGATATAAACTAGAATTTGAAACACCACAAGTCAGCTTTTCCACTGGATTCCCAGAGGAAGACCAGATCCTTCTACAGCACCACTGGACCTTCAGAGGAGAACTACACCTTTCACAGGATCACTGCTTCAACAGAACCACATCTATCACTCCCAGAGGACTGCAGCCACCTTCTAAGTGGACTACTACCAACACCCTGACCAACAGGGTGTCAGGTTGTATTCTGACTCTGTCAGTGTTTTTGTATTATTGCATTTTCCTATTAAATTGTAGTTCTGACTTGGAGTCTCTCACTGATTTGCTTTCAAACTACCACATTTTTTGGCACCCAAACGTGGGGCCAGGCCCTGAGGAAAGTCAGAATTACAATTTTGTGTTCTAGAAGCCACCTATTCACCATGATACTCAACATACTTACATGTGTCCTGTACCTTGCTCTATATATATTTCCGCAGACAGGGAACTACCTGCCCGTAGTAATGCTCCTGTGTAGGCCGGGGTATCGTATAAAAAATGCTTTATTCGTTTACTATGTCTATTGTGTGATAACCTTCGAGGCAATGAATGCCATTCGGAATATATACTCAGTTTTGTTTGCTTGTCCTAGCGTGGGCTGCTACATCTGGGGCCTCCTCAACAATCGCACCCAGCCCCTAGGGGAAAGAGTAGAGACTGGTTTTTTTCAGCCTTTCAGACCTGACACAAGAGTTTTTGAAAATATTGAGCTCCCTTTGGATGTCAAAGATGGTATAATCTTGCTGTTAGTTCTGTTTTCGTTTCTCTCTATGACCTGCACTGTGTACACCATGCTTAGAGTCAGAACAATGCTCGATGCAGCACAGTATCCTCAGGATGAGGACAAGAAAAGCAGCAAAGCAACAGGCACCATATCCAAACAAACTATAATGGAGGAAAAAGAGACCGAAAGAAACGACAGCGTCTCCACACAAACCATCACCAAGCCAGAACAGCCTAAGCCAGTAGCAGTTGCCCCCCTTCAGAAAAAGAAAACCAGGAGCAAATCAGCCCGCACAGCGACCGATGAGGAGGAGGCTGGACCTTCGCACCAAGCAGAAGAGACGGAGCCAGAGATCATCACTCGCTCTTTATCCCTGGGTGAGCTGCGTGACCTACGGAGGGAGTTCACCCGCCAGACAAATGAATCCATCCTGACCTGGCTTCTTCGCATCTGGGACACTGCAGCCAATGACACCATTCTAGATGGAAGTGAGGCCAGACAACTTGGATCCCTGACCCAGGATGTGGTCATTGACCAGGGGATCGGGAAAACCCAAGAAACTCTCAGCCTCTGGCGGCGACTGCTGGCAAGTGTAAGGGACAGATACCTTTGTGAAGAAGACCTCCAGGTGCACCAAGGAAAAAGGAGCACAATGGAACAAGGTATCCGATACCTGAAAGAATTGGCCGTGCTGGAGATCATTTTCTCAGAAGATGAGAGATTCCCTAAGAACCCAGATGATGTCCAGTGCACGTCACAGATGTGGTTGAGATTCGCACAGCTCGGACCAGAGATATACTCCCATTACCTAGAAACGCTGCAATGGAGGGAAGGAGCGGACAAGGTGAGAGTACTGGTCAACAAACTAAGAATTTGTGAGGACACTGTCACTGCCCCGTTACACACCCATGTCTCATCTGTGGGAACAAAGCTGGCTGAGCACGCCCGGAACTTGGAAGAGAACCTCAGAAAGGAGCTGAAGCAAGAAATTCACCACACCTCACCAGAACCAACAAGAGTCTCTGCTATTAGGAGCCAACATCCCCCAGCCAGAGAAAGAAGATACACTCCACGAGGTAACCTCTGGTTTTTCCTTCAGGAGCATGGAGAAGACATGAGAAAGTGGGACAGAAAACCCACCTCTTCCTTAGCAGCCCCTGTACGTGAACTGAAAAGAGAAACAGCTACCACAAGAAGCCCACCTAGAGTCAACGCCGCTGCGGTCTCTTGTGGACAGAACTTTGGACAGTATAGAAATGATGATATGACTGATTCTCTTGAAGGGACCTCAAGAACATATTTACAGGAAGAGAGCAACGTGTACCATGATCAGGAATAGAGGGGCCCTGCCTCTAGCCAGGTAGAGGAAAGGGACAACCGGATCTATTGGACTGTGTAGATCCGATGGCCTAGCACGTCTGACCCACAAAAATATACGGCTTTGGTTGACACTGGCGCTCAATGTACCCTGATGCCATCAAGGTACGTGGGAACAGAATCTATTTCTATTTCTGGGGTGACAGGAGGATCCCAGCAGCTGACTGTATTGGAAGCTGAAGTGAGTTTAACTGGGAATGAGTGGCAGAAACACCCCATCGTGACCAGCCCAGAGGCCCCATGCATCCTGGGCATAGACTATCTTAGAAATGGGTATTTCAAAGACCCAAAAGGACATCGTTGGGCTTTCGGGATAGCCGCTGTAGAAACAGAAGACATCCAACAGCTAAATACCTTGCCTGGTCTCTCAGATGACCCCTCTGCTGTGGGACTGCTGGAAGTTGAAGAACAGCAGGTACCAATCGCCATGGCGACAGTGCACCAACGGCAGTACCACACAGACAGAGACTCTATGGTTCCCATCCACGAGATGATTTGTAAACTGGAGAGCCAAAGGGTGGTCAGCAAGGCTCATTCACCCTTTAACAGCCCTATATGGCCAGTGCGTAAGTCCAGTGGAGAATGGAGACTGACAGTGGATTATCGTGGCCTGAATGAGGTCACACCACCACTGAGTGCTGCTGTGCCAGACATGCTGGAACTTCAGTATGAACTGGAATCCAAGGCAGCAAAGTGGTACACGACCATCGATATTGCCAATGCCTTTTTCTCCATTCCTCTGGCAGCAGAGTGCAGGCCTCAGTTTGCTTTCACCTGGAGGGGAGTGCAATACACCTGGAACAGACTCCCCCAGGGGTGGAAGCACAGCCCCACCATCTGCCATGGACTGATCCAGGCTGCACTGGAAAAGGGTGAGGCTCCAGAACATTTGCAGTACATTGATGACATCATCGTATGGGGGAACACAGCAGAGGAAGTCTTTGAGAAAGGAAAGAAGATCATCCAGATTCTCCTAAGAGCTGGTTTTGCCATCAAGCCAAGTAAGGTTAAGGGACCCGCTCAAGAAATCCAGTTTTTAGGAGTCAAGTGGCAAGATGGACGTCGCCAGATCCCGACAGAAGTAGTCAACAAGATCACTGCTATGTCCCCACCTACGAACAAGAAGGAAACCCAGGCTTTTCTAGGAGCTGTCGGGTTTTGGAGAACGCATATCCCGGAATACAGCACAATTGTAAGCCCTCTTTACCTTGTGACATGAAAAAGAAATGATTTCCAGTGGGGTCCTGAGCAACAACAAGCATTCAAACAAATTAAGCAGGAGATTGCCCACACAGTAGCCCTTGGGCCAGTCAGAACAGGACAGGATGTGAAAAATGTGCTCTACACTGCGGCCGGGGAGAATGGTCCATCCTGGAGCCTGTGGCAGAAGAGACCTGAAGAGGCTCGAGGACGACCACTTGGGTTCTGGAGTCGGGGATACAAAGGATCTGAGGCCAGCTATACCCCAACCGAGAAAGAGATTCTTGCGGCTTATGAAGGGGTTCGAGCTGCCTCGGAAGTAATTGGCACCGAAGCACAGCTGCTTCTGGCACCCCGACTACCAGTGCTGGGTTGGATGTTCAAAGGAAAGGTTCCTTCCACACATCATGCCACCGACGCCACATGGAGCAAGTGGATTGCGCTGATCACACAGCGAGCCCGGATAGGAAACCCTAATGGCCCTGGGATTCTGGAAATTATAACAAACTGGCCTGAAGGTGAGACCTTTGGATTATCTTCTGAAGAAGAGGAGGGGCAAGTAACACGTGCTGAGGAAGCCCCACCATATAACGAGCTACCAGAGAGTGAAAGACGATATGCCCTCTTCACTGATGGTTCCTGCCGAATTGTGGGTGCTAACCGGAAGTGGAAAGCTGCTGTATGGAGCCCCACACGACGAGTTGCACAAGCTACTGAGGGAGAAGGTGGATCGAGTCAGGTCGCAGAGCTTAAAGCCGTCCAGCTGGCTTTGGATATTGCTGAGCGAGAGAAGTGGCCTTGGCTCTATCTCTACACTGACTCCTGGATGGTAGCTAACGCTTTGTGGCGTTGGTTGAATCGCTGGAGAAAGGCCAACTGGCAGCGCAGAGGGAAACCCATCTGGGCCGCTGAGATTTGGCAGGACATCGCTACCCGTGTAGAGAGGCTGACTGTGAAGGTTCGACATGTGGAAGCACATGTACCCAAGAGTCGGGCCAATGAAGAGCATCGTAACAACGAGCAGGTGGACCAAGCTGCCAAACTGAGAGTATCACAGGTGGATCTGGACTGGCAGCACAAGGGAGAATTATTTCTAGCTCGTTGGGCCCATGATGCCTCTGGTCATCAGGGACGAGATGCAACGTACTGATGGGCTCCTGACCGAGGGGTGGACTTGACCATGGACAGCATCTCACAGGTCATCCATGGCTGCGACACCTGCGCTATGATCAAGCAGGCCAAGCGGGTGAAGCCTCTGTGGTACGGTGGACGATGGTCGAAGTATAGGTATGGGGAAGCCTGGCAAGTTGACTACATCACCCTTTCCCAAACCCGCCAAGGCAAGTGCTACGTGCTGACCATGGTGGAAGCAACCACTGGATGGTTGGAGACCTATGCTGTGCCTCATGCTACCGCCCGAAACACCATCTTAGGCCTGGAAAAGCAAGTCTTGTGGAGACATGGCACCCCTGAGAGAATTGAGTCGGACAATGGGACCCATTTCAAGAATGGCCTTATAAACAGCTGGGCCAGAGAACATGGCATCGAGTGGATATATCATATCCCTTATCATGCACCAGCTGCCGGGAAAGTTGAACGGTGCAACGGACTACTTGAGACCACCCTGAAGGCACTTGGCAGGGGGACCTTCAAAAATTGGGAAGTGAACTTAGCAAAGGCCACCTGGATGGTCAACACACGAGGCTCCATCAATCGAGCTGGTCCTGCCCAGTCTGAACCCTTGCACACAGTGGACGGAGACAGGGTCCCTGTAGTACACATGAGAGGTATTTCAGGAAAGACTGTTTGGATTAGTCCCACCTCAGACAAAGGCAAACCTATCCGCGGGGTTGTTTTTGCTCAAGGACCTGGTTACACTTGGTGGGTAATGCAGAAAGATGGGGAAACCCATTGTGTACCACAAGGAAACATATTTTTAAGTGAGAACTGTGTGTAAAGTTTCATTGTATATGTATATATATGCATAAAGGGGGGTACTGGTTTGGGTATCACATAGATGGTGATAGAATAAGGGGTGGATAATGTCTTAGGTTACAATGGTATGTATTCTATCACCATCTTCGTGGGATGTTGGGGGCCGGGCGTGGCAGTGTTCCTGATGGCTGCATAATGGTTTGCTAATGGGCCGGTCGTTGGGGCCGGATGGGCACTTCCCTCACCCCAAACATTGCAGATAGTGTCTCATCATCCCATTGTGAGATGCCCCGCCCAGGGGGAGGAACCAATGTATCCCGATCTGCATATAAACTGAGATTTGAAGCACTATAGGCAGCTTTTTCCACGGGATTCCCAGAGGAAGGCCAGACCCTTCTACACCACCACTGGACCTTCAGAGGAGAACTACACCTTTCTCAGGATCATTGCTTCAACAGAAGCGCATCTATCACTCCCAGAGGACTGCAACCACCTTCTAAGTGGACTAGTACCAACACCCTGACCGACAGGGTGTCAGGTTGTATTCTGACTCTGTCAGTGGTTTCTTTTTTTTCCTTTTTTTTTGTATTACTACATTTTTCCTATTAAATTGTAGTTCTGACTTTGAGCCTCTCACTGATTTGTTTTCAAACTACCACAGCTGGCATCCTCTCCAGGCCTCAAAATCTCTTGTAGACTATAAGTGAGAGTATTATCTCCATTTTTTACCCTTGGAAATTTAAGCATAAAGGCTAATCTGAAGTTCTGTTTAGCATAAAAGCTTTTCATCCAAGGTTTTATATTAGCTGCTTCTCTCTAGTGTGTTGGTATTTTTAAAGAATAATACATATATGATACACACAACACTGGCAAGAATGAACTTTTTCCTGCAGTCTATACAGAGAAGCTGAGAAATAAGAAAGAAAGGTGACATTTCTAAAGCTGGCCAGATGATGTGCGGCAGAATACACATCCAGCATCCTGTAAGCCTCCTTCTCATCTAGAGGAGAATCCTGGATTTATTCTTACCCTTCTGTTTTAACCAAGACCTTCCTATTTAATTATTAAATGCTGACAGATGTCTCCAGATCTGAAGATCATTCTTGTGAGGAGCTTACTGTCTAAGTTGACAGTGTGAACTGGAATGTCTAAATCCCTGTTCCACCTAAATTGGAACTAAGGCTTCAAAAATCTAAATCCCACTCAGTGACCCACTCTTCCTTATTTCTGGGGAGCTACAAGAAAAGAAGACCACAGTCATCAGGTATCTCCTTACTCAGTACCTGACTTTAACTGCCCAAATATGCTCAGAAATACTTGCTGTGCAGGGTTAGAAGACATCTCTTGCTGTAATTCCTGGTTTTGCACCCTGCTGATGTGCCCAGAGAGGCCCCAAGGCTGGGAATGGATAACTTGTGTGCCTTTCCTCATAAACTCTGATTTCTGGCCCAAGACTTGCACTAATAGGCATGAAGTGCTTCATCTTCAAGATATTCTCACTCAGAACGGTCCAAACTCTAAGAATTTTGCATTTAAAGTTGAACTTGGCTCTACATTTTAAGAGGCATCAATCTCTCCCCATCAATCATAAATATTGGGTACAAACTGATGTGGATTTGCTTTTCCCTCTTCTCCAGCTTCTTTTCTCCCAAGGTTTACATTCATTTGACATTGAAATCCTCACAATAAGTACCCCTCAAATCTCATGTCCTGTCATCTGTTATTTTTCTAGCTTTGTCAGCTGACACCTCTTAATTTAATGATTTCGAATAGCTGTTTTCAAGGATGAGCCTTGGGTAGAAATTTTGAAGGGGAGAATGTGGTTAAACATCCTCAGCCTGAGGGAGTTCAAACCTGAACTACAGAACTCCCTAATTATGCAGGTTTGGAGTATTCTAAGGAACAAAATATCAGATTGGGCAGTGATGGGAAAGCAAGGTGTTTTCAGCAGAGCAAGGAAATACTAATAGGAAAGGACAACAGAGATGCAAAAAGCACAGAATTTGAAGCCCAGAGAAACTCTGAAATCCATATCTTATTGATGTTCTCTTATTTTTTTGCTGTTGAAGTCAGAAGGATCATCATATGCTGATATTTCAGAGTGCTGCTGATTTTCTGCTCAGGCCACAGCCCTCCCTTTACAAATGTGCTGTAACTTGCAAACTACTGATCATAAAACTGTGCTATGATATAACTAACATGATAATGCAAGATTTTATCAGTCTGTGCTAATTTTTATTAATCCAGCATACACTTGTGCCTAAACCAAATTATAAAATATGTCTCTAGTTTCACTGATTTACAGTATGAATTACAGACTGTCACAACTCAAATTACTTCAGGGTGTGCAACAGTGCTTGGACTCACAGTCTCATCATTCAGGATTAGTCATTAAGGTATTGATAGATCATTAAGATAATTCTCAAATTTAAATCCCACATATGTGGTGAGCTACTTCTATAGGGTGATGTGTGGTGTCAATGAGGTAAAACCAGAGCAAAAGCTGTAAATCTCCAGGAATTTTGTATGTAGTTAGCAGCATGTAGATCCCTGAATGTGATTAACAGTCTCAGGCAAGTGAGGCAGCTCCTCTAGCTGTCAAGATTTCCACAAAACAAAACCCAATTACACATAAACAGATCTTGAATTTTCCCTCTGGGCTTGTGTTTCTCTCAGCTATAGATTTTCATTCTTACCTTCCCCCCCCCCCCCCCCAGAATGTATATTTAATACATCTAAAGGTTGCCATTTTATTGAGGCATTCAGGCAGCACAATCCCCTGGGTGGCTTTCTTTGGTCATATGTTGTACATGTTAAATTGAATATATTGACAGCCTATTATAGCATGCTTTGTCTTGTAAATTAATATTCAGTTAGCTTTTAATGTATGTCAGATATGGATGGTAATCGGCTCTGGTGTTTGTCTTTTAATGTCATGACCACTTCTTTCATGAAAGGACAGAAACCTTGTGCAAATGGCTTAGGGCTGCTACCAAGTAAAGCATTTATTGTCATTTTATCTCAAAGGGCACAAGTGAGAGTCACAGAGGACAAAGTTCATGTTCCTTAAATTAGGTATCTAACCATTGCTTCTCTAAATCATGCATGTTCCCTGCATAGTCTACAGAAAGAAAGGACAGTTTCTTAGGAGTCAGGAATTTTCTGCAAAACTGTCAAATTTTTTAGGTCAAAGGGATTATTATGCTGTGAAGGGGCCCATTTCTCACTGGTGACTCCAGAAAGAGCCCGTATTGTGTAACTCAGGTCTCTACAATTCACTTCTCAGATACACCAGGCAGGATTCAGTTACTTAGAAAGACATTCAGGGTCATTTGAGATGCCTTTTGGTGTCCTTGGGATGGCAGAGATGGTGCAGAGCCCACAGCAGGCCCCAGATCTTTTAAATTATCAGTGTCGAGGGACAGGCTGGATGGGGCTTGGAGCAACCTGGCCTAGGGACAGGTGTCCCTGCCTATGGCTGGAACCATCATTCATTATCAGTGTTAGAAGGGAGAATAAGACAATTTAGGGATTCCTCTTTTGGTTGTCTCTGACTGTGACGCTTCTGCTGAAAGCTGCTGGACTAATCTGCCTATCCTTAAAAAAAATCAGTACATTAACAATATTGTGCCCCCTAAACTAATGTTTTCTCTGCAAAATATCTCAGAAAAAAACCTCCACAGCACTAAAGAAACCAGTTAAATACTGGCAGCAAAGGAATATTCTGTTTAGCTGCTCAAATGAACAGATTTCCAAGTAACTTAAATCACAGTCTCTATTTGTACAAGTACTGAGTTTGAAGGGGCCTTTAATCTAGCAGACAGAGGCAGGAAAAGGTCTAGTAATTGCATACTGAAATCAAAAAGTTCAAACTAGAAATAAAGGGGAACTAATTTATTTTCTAACTGTATACTGAGATATGTTACTGGGGCAAATTACTAAGTGTTGTTGTAGTCCTTAAATCAAGATCAGATGTGCTTATAAAACATACATCTTAGTTTAACAACACATAGCTGGGCTTCAGACAGAAATCCCTGGATGTAGTATGGCCTGTGTTCTGCAGGAACTCAGACTAAGCAGAGCTTGAACTAGTTAATCATAATGGTCTCCTGTGGTTTTAAAATCCACAAACCTATTAATTTCAAGCAATAGGTAAGATATTTCTAAGGGTCTTCGATGGGACAAAAAGAATAACAAAGACTCAACTAAGCACAGAAGAATTACACATCAGATGAGCTGCCCTTTAAAATGAAAGTGGCTAAACATCTTCTTAACAGTTGTTTTTCTGTCCAAGAGAGAGAATTAAACTTTTCATAGGAGCAGGCTCGTGCCAGTTGTCTAATGGACACCTGGAAAATCAGATTAAAAAGAGTCTTTAAAACAATGAGCTTTGCTAGCCCTTGAGTTCCAAAGAAGTCCATCAGCAACCAACTTCAGCACTGGTTCATGATGTGACAACAGTGGCGTGTGATAAAAATGATGGAGAAAAATCACATGGAAAGAACCGTAAGCCTGGATAGTAATCTGTATGTCTGTTTTAATGTGACCTCTACCTTGGAGAAGAGGGAATTATGCAGGAAATACAGAGACACTGCCATTACCAATGTAAAAAGCTCTTACCAATGTATCAGCTGAGATAAGTTGTGCTCAGAAAGACCAAAATCATCAAATGTTGCTGCTATCAGGCACCCTACAGTCTGGTCCATTTCTATATGTGTAGTATTTTCTGTCAGCATTAGTAGACTGCATTTTGGAGTGTGGATGCACCGTGAAATCACTATGCATTATATTCATGATTTTGGATACGGTACTTTTGAATTTTGTGACTTTTATGCTGCAGAATACTCAAGAATGACACTTTTCTGTAATGGAAATGGGAAAGCAAAAAGAGGTATTTTTCACTGCATGCCTTTGTGTCCTAGTTTGAAGGACAGGTGTCTGTTAAGGAAGGCAGGAACCTCCCTTGGAATGGGAAACTGTAACCCCTCTCCCTCCAAGTTATTATAAATTTGAAATCAAGAGGCTCTCAGGCAGAGATATGGGAATAGGAATAACAGTTCTTTACTAATATCTAAAACAAGGATAACAAATAACAACAACTATAACGTTGACCAACAAACAGAACCAGAAACCCAGTGGCAGCCTGCTCGGCTTTAGGCACCTTTTCCCCTTGGTGCAGTTCCAGTCACAGCCTGCAGGGGCGCTCTGGGTGTGATGATTCCCCGGTGGCTGCAGGGGGCGCTCTGGGTGTGATGATTCCTCGGCGGCTGCAGGGGGCGCTCTGGGTGTGGTGATTCCTCGGTGGCTGCAGGGGGCGCTCCGGCGTGAGCTCAGGTAGCACACGGCAATGGCGACTGCCCGAAGCACAGAGGGATGGAGGAGAGCCCTTGCTCCCTAGACTTTCGGGAGGGACAGCTGGTGTCGGTGCCACAGCAGGATCCCCGGACACAGGGAGCTGGGACGGTAAGGGGTCTCCACGTGCAGGGAAAAACCCCGCTACAATGTAGCGGAGAAAACTCAGAGCGGGCTGGTGGCAGGCAGATCGGCTCCGGATGGGGCAGAGGGCAGAGACTCACAGCAGACAGACCGGCAGCTCCGTGCTGGCTTCTCAGGGGGCCGTGGGTTCAGCAGACAGCAGCTCCGACCGTCCAGCTCCGAGGGTCCCGAGCAAGAGAGAGTGACCTCCCCCCTGCCCTTGCTTTTCAATCTCTCCAAATCTCGCGTTGTCAGCCCGGCTTCCATGAGGGGCAATTCTACCCCACCCTGCCAAGGAGAAAGGCACTAGCCTTGTGCTTTGTTTCTCTTAAGTACCCAGTCATTTGTGTCTTAGCAACCCATGGGAGAAAAATTCCTGAGGAAAAGAACTAGATCCAACCTTCAACACTTTGGTATTAAAAACATGTATGTGCAGGAGGGAGAAGACTGCATTTGTCACTGTAGCCACATCTTTCTTTCTTACTGGTGAGAACTGGGATGGAAAGACAGAGCTTCACTTCCTGTTAATATCACTGGGTTTTCAAATCATGCAGGAATTTGGCACTTTGCTTTTCATAGTAACCAGGACTGCACTGGGAAGACAGCAATTATATGAACTTCATTTTTAATATTTGATTTCTTTCGAATCGCAGAGACACCAAAAATGAAATCCTACAACGGTACTTTTTTCTGCAATTTCTGCCAGAAATATTTATTTTTCATGTCTCACCCAATTTGATTCACACATTTCCTACTGAGTTCAGGACAATTGTTAACAAACTTACACAAGGAGAAGTAGGCAGCATACAGGACTTTTGGGGACAGCAAACGCTGAACCTTTCTTTGCATACAAATTCCTTCTGATAGGTAACAATTCAGTTCTGTTTGAGCAGGTGAGAAGTTTTATTGGTTTTGTTTATCACAAACCCTACATGAGAATCATGACTTTGCCATTTTGCTAATTTTGGTCATTGCTAATTTTCTAGTTTTGCACATTTCCAACATCTGGTTCTGGTCATGCAGATGTGAGCTGTAGGTCTAAATTGAGATGAGTCAGATATATTTGCTCTAAAATTCCCTAGGCACAGATTAAAATTTCTGTTCTAACCAACACATTTGTAACTTTAGATCCTGCAAAGTGTCAAGCCAGGATCCACACATGTCTTTGGGATTATAAATTCCATGGAAGTTAATGGGAAGTAGCTGTCAAAATGCCTCATGTGTTTGGGCTGTGTGAAAGTATAGTTTACAAGTTGTTGGGTTCTCATTGACTGTGAAAGATTTTATTTTTCTCTTTAAAGCTGAGCAAATGGTTGCATTCTTTGCCCTAGATGAGTATTTCATCTGTCCATGGCTTTTAATTGCTTTTGAATGGCTCCCTGCCAGTTATCACTATCCTTAATTAAAATATGGGTTGAAAAATATTTATAAAGAACTCAATCCATCATCAGAAAGGCAGTTTCTAAAGGTAAGTCCACATGGCTTGCTGTGATACAGCCCTAATAACTGGCTTTTCAAACTGCAATAAATATTCTTTTCCCTGTCCTCTTCTGATTGCTCCATAATTAACACTAGAGAGACACCAGATTTAACTATCTGACAGATATTTATTTAAAATACCTTCTGCTGAATATATTAACATTTCTGTATCTACTTTTTTTAAGCAGCTTTGAGTTCTGCAATAAAATCAGATCCAGAGTTTGGTTATGTTAATAGCCTTGCATGGTGATATAGATCAATTTGGAAAAAGCAATGAATCAGTCATCTGCAATATAATTGTATGTGTTTACACTGTAAAAATGTTTTTAGCATAAAAACACAATAGAAACATATGAGTCACATCAATATCACTTAAGCTGGATAAATTGTGAGTGGAAGTTTGCTGGAAAGGAGGATTTAATGCTCTCCATATATGTGTATATTTATGCATTAACTGAGTCCTTCTCCTGAGATTCAAAATAAGTGAAAATAGGACTGAAAATAGCTGCTACCTATGGAACTCCCTGGTTAGTGAATGCAGTTGTGCCACTTGAAAAGAGGGCCTACGTGCATGAAGTTAGTTTTATTCCTGACTCTTTTGCTAGAAAAGTCTTTGTGTCTATTCTTTGTGCAGATACAATAGACTCAAAGAATCACAGAATATCCTGAGTTCCAAGAGATCATATACATGAAGATGTGTCTGGAATAGAAGAATCTATTATAGATACATTCTAATATTATTATCACAATATCTGGGTAGTTTCATATCAAACCTTAAGGCCCCTGATTAAGATCTGCTATTTATTGTTCAACTTCTCCTAGGGAAGAATCGAGTGTGATATGCAATGAGCTGTTTTGAGAGGGTTTTATTTTGTTTGGGTTTTGTTTTCAGCATATATGCTGGGGTCTGACAAGATGAACACTGTTTTCAAAAATAGCCAAGTTGCAGAGAATACCACAAACAGATTTGTTTGTGGTATTCTCTATCAAAGAAGTGTCACAGATAGATGGGTTTTACTCAAATATTAGAGTTTGCACCCAGTTCTCTGATTTAGCTGGGTAATAAGTATACTCAGGCAGCAAGACAGCTTGCTTTTGGCTACATGTATCATGCTCAAAAGTACAGAGGAATCCCAACAAAGCCACTTGTATTTTGCACTCACTAAATTGGATACAGATCCACCTTTTTTTCCAGCAGTAGCCTAGAATAACAAAGGTTTTGGGACAAATGCCTGGTTTTGGTTGAGCGTTTCTTCTTGCTGGCTATCTGCCACCACAAACACAGAGGGGATATAATAACAGTCATTTGGAGTTCTGTAAACCTTGTCATCTGAGGACCTCAGAACGCTTTCCAAGTGTTAATTAAATCCTCACAACATCCATGTAGCCATGCATAGCAGATTCCAGGTTGCTGGGCTCTCCCTGTGACCACAGTGGCTCACTGACTCTGCTGCTCTGGGAGGCACCACAGACACGAGTTCCATCGCAGTCCCTGCCCTGCCAGCCCAGTCTCTGGCACTGTGCTTTCCACCTAACTTCTTCAAAACAAAATGAGAGAAATTTTTCAGAGAAGCTGAACCCCAGGACTGTAGTTGCAGTGGAGTTTTAAAACATGTTAACTTGTTTTTTGAGGATAATGTTTTATTAGCAGCTTCAGACACAGCAGCTTAAAAAAGCACTCAGGTCAGTACAGAGAGAAATCGTTCCTTAGCACTGAAAAAGCACACAATACCTCCCCATGTTGCTGACTCCAAGCAATAAAAAAATCATGAGTTCACTCAAAGAAATGTTCTCTTAATAGTCTTTTTGTCTGCAGGCTTTTTGCTCCCTTCCCAGTTCTTGAGATATTACAGTTTTAAAGTTTCTTGAGGTGAGAAAAGATTTTTCCCACAACCATAAAGAAATGAAAACAGATATTCTTTTCACTGGAGTCATTAAGCTAGGGGGAAAAAAATCAAATATTGCAAGGTCTGATATAAAACCATGAGAGTTAGCAGAGTTGTTTGTTTACCTCTTTAACACAACATTATTTTCTCTTGTCAGCTCTGAAAAGACACTCAGGCTGAAACCCTGTGCAGAAAGAGCTCTTTCTCTCTTACTGCACTATAATAAGCATCTTGCAATGTGTCTTTGAATTTACCTGTGATGATCTTAAACAAAATTCCATCTGGATGCTGGTTTCATTTCTTCCCCCCTCCTGTGTGTATTTCTCTACCTTACTGAGTGTGTGTAAATAAGCCCTGCACCATGCCCTGTGGAGAGACAGGAGTGGCCACAGCAGGGCAGTGGGAACCAGATGTTCTTTAAGGTCCCTTCCAACCTCAGCCACTCTGTGGTTCTGTGGCTGCAGCACAAACAGAGCTGCAGCCTTGACACCTGTCAGGGCAATTTGGGTTCTCAGTTCTGACAATCCTATGTTCAGAACCCAGTAAGTCACCTATGGAGACAAGTATCACATGCAGATGACATTAAAATTCTCCAGGCAGCCTTCTATAAGTGTTTCTTTACCCTGAAATATCAATGTACAGTGTTTTATAACACCAATAATGCACTCTGGAAGACCAATAACTCCCATCTACCTTGTGACCACAGAGGAAACTGCACAACATTCTCCTACTGTATGTAGAGTAGAGAATTCAAGTAGCTTTAAAATTGATCATTTGGATGCCATAACAGCCCCAAAGCCGTAGCCTGGAGACCATTTGCTCTGCCAAGAAACTTCTTCAGGCTGTATTGTACATGCAAATCATAATGATATTTCTTCTGTGTTCAGCAAAAATCAGTGCAAGCTGAAGGGGGTCTGAAATAGTTCTCTATTCCACTTTATAACTCAAGACAAACTAAATAACAACCTACATTTCCAGAAATTGCTTTCTCTGACATTGTTATGATGAATAAACTTCAACAGTGTCACATACCTTTCTAGGTTTATAATTAGTCATAAACCACTAAAATATGTATTATCTAGAAGCAAATATTGCTTTCTTTGTATTGTCTCTTGGTGATTGGCATGAAAGTTATGAAAGTCTCTCTGGGTAACAAAATATAACACCTAAACATCTTGATTTGCTTTTAAGGGCTAATATAATTTTCAATTCATGGCGTATTTTTGACTTCAGGAAGCTCTTCCAATCTGTCTTAGATAAAGTTGCAGAAAATTTTAGTTGTGATTTTTTTCCCAGGAAAGTTTTTCTTGGAAAACTCCAGTTCCATACATCTGTTACACCACATCTAACACAGTATCTGAGAGCCTTCCAGCATGCAGTATGGAACTAATTTTTTCTGTATGTTTTGTGTTCAGCCCCCCTCAGAATTACAGGTCTATGCAGTAGAATGCTTTGCAGTGGGGATGCACAGAAAACATGATTTATATTATATATTTTTTATTGGGGCAAGTTCAAAGAAACAGACAATGTTTCCTGCTCCTGAGGGATTGTGATTCAGATATTAACAGTAATGAACCTCTGTCTAATTGATGCATCCCCCAGCTGTAGCTTTTCAGACTTACTCCATCATTAGAAATCACAGTCTTTGTTGTAGCACCTTCTGTTGATCACTGTCTTTTAAATAATGATCCTCAAAAAAGCTAAACAGCTCCTAATTTCTTCTCCTAAGGCAGCCACAGATGTGCCTTCCATCATCCTTTTTCCTTACCCAGTTTATGACAGGCCAAGTGGCAAATCCTGCTTTTCCCTGTCACTCTGCAGTGCTCTGACCTCACCCTTCCTATTTGTTTCTCCTTCTGGACAGCCTTAAGGAGCTCCAAGGCCCAGCTGCTGGAGACAACACCTACAATATCTCCCACATCATTATTCTCTAGGAACTATTTAGTGGAAACACAGTTATCTAGGTACTTACAAATGTCAGCATAAGTTCACCAAGCAGAAACTGTGTCAACTGTGCCACTCACCAAAATGGGAAGGTTTGGGGACAGAGGGGAAGCAGTTGAAAGCAGATCTTATGGCTTTTTGTACTGTTTTTGTCATTGCTTTATGTGATGTTCTCACAAGGAAAATTGGGAGAGGGAAGGGACAAAATTATTTGAGTTATTCATCAACAGCAACTTGTTATCAAATTAGAGAGAGATAACAAGCAGAGTTTTCAGGGATTTCTGCTCTGCTTTAGATTGTATTGGGAGTCTCCATTAAAACCCCAGCAAAGGAGTAAAGATGTCCACTAAAACCACAGATGACACAGCACCCAGAGGGACAGAAACCACTCTGAAGCACAATATAATACCTGCAAAAATCTCAGTTACAGTTCTCTGGCTGGTTTTAGTTCTTCTGGAAAGATCCCAAAGAGAAGTGATGGCAATGTATAAATTTTTTTCAGGTTTATTTAAACTAAACCCAAGAATTTTAATGGGATATGGCAAGTGTTAAAGATATGAAAGGCTATTAGAGACAGAAGCTGATGGACAGAACAAGGCACCCCAGGCTTACAATATTATGGCCCAGATCCAAAAGGTAGTCAGGAATCTCACACCACTGGCAGACTGGTGACTCCCTGTAAGTCTAGGTCAGTACTAGGAACTTATTTCTCTTCTCTTCTTTATAGCATCTGAACTGCATCACTGTCCTTTGTTCCATTTCATGTCCCAAGAGTAAAAACAGACAATTCCTCTTCTGCTAACCTATCACACAAGTGTGCAGGCTAGAAACACCGTGCATGGAACAATGGATTTGGTAAATACAGTCTATAAACCAATATATAGGTCTCTTGACAACTTTACACCGCTTCTCAACTTTGATCATACTTTAAAAGGTGGCACTTAAGTGTATCGTGACTGCTCTCCTTTCAAAGTCTTGTTCCTCATGAAAAAGATGTCTTTGAAGCTAACAGCCATCAGGGTATTGCATTAATGCTATATTGACTCAGCCTTCATCCTTCCAAGGTGTATAAATTGAGTTGCATGCAGGCAGATATATGATGAGACCTTTCAAAGGAGATATCTGTGTGCTCATTATCATCACTATTACTCCATGTGTCCCAGAAAGGCATCACTGTGGGACATAGTAAAGCACAGAAATGAGGGACTTGGGAGATCAGACTGATGTTCCTGTCATGACCTTGGATGTGTAATTTTCCCTTCCTGTGCCTCAGTTTCTGATTTTATAAATTAAGATAATGATACTTTACAGACTGCATTAATATCTGCAGATGAAAAGCATTGCCTGAGAGACAGCTATTGCTATTATCTTTATAGGTGTTTTATTTGGGAAAAATATTTTCCACCCCTAACTGCCAAGAGCCTGCAGCTTCAAACAGGAAGCAGAAAGCTTTATCCTCTTTCTAGAGAAGCAGAGACACACAAATCAAGCACAATTCCTTTGGTCACAATGGAAATTTTTAGCTAAACTGAGGATCCAATTTGCAAGTCAGTGTTTTAAGCATAGGCTTTTTCAGGTGTTCTCCCTGGACATTAAAGATTTAGTGTGAGTTTCCATGAGAGTGGATTTGTGCCAATATCCATGGCTAGAATTCTTCCTTTCCTCTCAAGTTATGCAGAAAACTGTTTGCTGATAGTTTGCTGGCCTGTCTGACACCCCAGAGGTGACCACAGAGAAATAAAGCTGCACAGGTTGTAAATTATACAGGCCCTTTCATCCTTTGAAACAGCAATCCAAATCTTACACATATTTTCCAACCATTTATTTGAATGGAAAGTGCACAAGAAAGAAATTCAGTGCCTGCTGCAAGGTGCCAGGGGTTTGGAAAAGCCCCAGGGACAAAGCATGGCCATTCAGATGAGAGAGATCACATTTTGAAACTGGCTCAATAGACTGGGGTATAAATCATCCCTGTTTTGCACAGAAGCTTCCTTTCATTGTCACTCTGACCAAGGGGCAAATCTGGCACATTTTACATTTAACTGCTGTTATAACCATGTTAAACACCTTTCCTCTTGGTTGCTCTTTCACCTCACCACCTCCTTCTCCCTACAGCCTTTGTTTCTGAACTTTTCCTCCAAATTTCATTCCCTGGTGCTGTATTCCCTTTGAAATGTAGTGGGCCAAGCCCATTCTGTTCACCAGAATAATTAATGTCTGAATAATATTGATACTGAAGTATCAGTATAGCTCCTTTACTTCCACAGATTAAGCTAAGATTGGACCTCTCAGACTTCTGACTCACTGTTTCAGGCTGTTGATGTGTGTGAATCCCAACAGACTGAATATCATCATATGCCTGATTTGCACTGAAGGTTACATTATCTTTGAATGCTTAGGTCTTGGAAGTCATATAAATATAGTAGGTAACTGGATCTCAGCTAGGAACCCCAGGTGGGCACCAGTGCAGGCTGCAGGCTGACCTGAAGGTCCTGATGGCAACAAGCTGTTCGGGAGTCCTTGTGGCCAAGAAGGCCAATGGTGTCCTGAGGTGTATTAGGAAGAATGTTGCCAGCAGGCTGAGGGATGTGATCCTGCCCCTCTACTCAGCCCTGGTGAGCACATCTGAAGTGCTCCATCCAATTCTGGGCTTCTCAGGACAAGAGAGACATGGAGTTCCTGTAACAGGTGCCATGGAGAGTGACAAAGATGATGAAGGGACTGGAGCATCTCTCTGATAAGGAAAGGCTGAGGGAGCTGGAACAGCTCAAGCTCAAGAAGAGGCGACTGAGAGGGGACCTCATCCATATCCATCAGTATCTGCAGTGAGGTGTCAGAGAATGGATTCAGGCTCTGTTCGGTGGTGCTGAGCAATCAGACAAGATGCAAAGGACAGAAACTGATGCCCAGAAACTTCCACCTGAACATGAGGAAGAATTTCTGTCCTGTGCAGTGACTGAACACTGGAACAGATTGTGCAGAGAGGGTGTGGAGTCTCCCTCACTGGAGATATTCCTCAACTGTCTGGACATAATCCTGTGCTGTGTGCTCTGGGATAAGCTTGCATGAGCAAGGAGGTTGGACCAGAAGAGCCACTGTGGTCCCTTCCAACCTGACCCATTCTGTGGTTCTGTGATTCTGTACAGAGATCTGGAGAGCTGAGAGAAGGAGATCAAGGTGAAATACCCTTATTCTTGGGGCAGGTGAGACTAGTTTTCAGGCAAGCTGACTGAAACATGTATTCTCATTTTATTGCTAAAAGCTGTGTGGACATCCAGTATAAATATAAGTAATGTCCTTTAGGTCCTTTAAACAAATAAAACATAATAAAACAAAACCCACTTGTTTCGGCACGGTTGCAAAATGAACAGGAAAGAGTAAAGGGTATTTACAGGCTTTTAATAACACAATGTTGCAATTTAGGTTTCCTTTACAAAATAGTGCCCAGTATCTACTATCTCATGATAAATAGAAGCTGTATCACATGACACTTGTGAACAATGGGTGAAATGGATATTAGAAAAATCTCATTTATCTTCTGCTTTATTCCATGATAGAGGTCCTTGTCACCATGGCTATTATGTGGCTAGCCCTAGAAAGGCCACCTCATTAGTTTTCTTTATCAAGATAGCAAGGTCTCCTTTAAAGGGACAGCACTTAGATTTTAGATTCAAATAGAAAATAGATTTCATTGTGTGAATGTTCCTATCTCTGTTTTCGCTGCTTAAATACATAGGTTATTTCCACAGCTGTCAACTAGATGAAATTAACACTCCTGTGATGAGGAAGGTGTTCCTGAAACAGAAATAGAAAAAATGGAATTTTATGAGCAGTTTGCTTGTATTTGTCTCATGCATTTCTTTAGAGCATGTGGCATTTCTTAGTTATAAAAAAAAACGCACAAAGGGGAAAAAATAAATGAAAGCAACTTTCTGCATATTCTGTAAATCTATTTTCCCTTTTGTCTTTTCCACTCACAAATACATCTTCCTCTTGTCTGACAACCACTTTGAAAATTTTCCTCTATTGCCACCAAAGCAACCGTGTGAGTGTCAACAAGTCAGTAATGATTTAGAATATTTCAAAAGGAATTCAACATTTTTGTCTCTTTTCAAAAATCTTAATGACATGTAGCGGTGGTGCAGGTTACCCCAGAAGAAGAATTTCCAATGAGAAAGCCCTGGGGGGAGCAGGAGCGCTCCCCTGAGGTGGAGCAAACAATAGTTTAGCCCAGAAGAGGCTGGGCTCGAGACAGGTGAACACCCCCAGGGCTCATTGGGGAGCGCCACCTGCCCATCTCAGTCAGTCACCCCCAGTTTCCTAGAGAGTTCTCAGTTACTCGGTTGTTCATTGTATCATTCCCCTGTCTGTAACCCTCGCTCATCCCCCCTCTATCCCTGGTTCGCTCCCTGTCCCCTGCTCCTCCCCGGTTCCTCCCCCCTGCTGCCCGGTGATTGGTCACCGGGGGAACAATAAAAGATTGTGTCACAGGGGAATCGGGGTCCTCCGACCCCCGGTGTCACAGAGTGCAGAACCTCGTGTCTGTGTCTCTTCATTCCTGGGTTGGAAGATCCCCCTGAGGTGTGGGAGAGTTCACCTACCAAGCAGCTAGCAGGGAGCGAGGGCAAGATTCGCTCAGCGACTGGGAACAAGGCTGGCCTCCGAGGACCCAAGTCGCCTCCGCCTTTGCTAGTAGCCACCTCCACTCCACCGAGGAGGCAGGTGGACGGCCACAATGACAGGTAGATAAAGTTGGACAACACCATCTCTATTGGCTTTCTCTGAGTTTTGATGGGCATTTTTCATTGAACAAAAGAGCTTCCTCCCCTTCTGCAGGAGGCAAGGCAGGGGAAGAGTAGCTGCAAAATCTAATAGTGCCACATAATTGTACTAACCATGTCTAGGTTTCTGCCTAATTAAGAATGTTTTGGATTTAATGATTTAGAAGATCAATGATTACAAAATAATGGGGTTTTTTTCCTCTGTCCTGAATGATGTTATAATAGCAATTAACTCTCAGGATACTCTCCTAGCTTTAAATAGGTGATTAAAAGCACCCTCTCATTTTCTAACTCAGTAGAGAAGAGCCTTAGAGGTAAAAGGACACTGGATCTGTCAATACTATTAGCTTACTGTATGAATCCCAAAGACTTATTTAAATGCATTTTAAATTAAGATAAAATTTTAAAATGTAAAAAATAATTGCATTAATACAACGTTAAGGTTAGGAATTTTAAGGCACAAGATCAGGAAATGAAAAAGACAGGGCTCCTTCAGTAATAATCCATATCAGGTGTGTGTGTTCAACGAGTAACCTGAGTGATAAATGTATCTGAATACACTGAAAAAAAACTCAAAATAATGTGCCAACTACATTTGATAGGAATTGATTAGGTATGGGGAGTTTGAGAATCCTATCTGTCTTGTATTTAGCATTTTGAAAATTGAAAAAAATGAAATTACATTGTGCTTTTTCCTTGAAGCTGTCACATGTCCTACTACATACCTTCTGGGAGTAGTTTATCCGTGTGTAATATCCACCAAAGAACTGGAGCTGTCACATTCCAGAAGTTTGCTACAGAAATACCAACAAGAAAGTAGAGGAAGGTACTTCAAAGAATTTGCCAGTTTAATATCAGAGTTAACAGAGGCAGAAGACACCAGAAAAGGAAGACAAAATAGATCACCATGGTGGATGGAAGTCATGGACACTGGGCCCCACCTGCTTGGAATCCCTTGGACAAGGGAGTTGCAGAGCTCCTTCTTAGGTTGGCTGTGCCTGAAGTGAACTTGTGCTCCTTCAATGCCAGTTTTGCTACTCCCCTACTATGTGTGATTTTCCTTTTGGAGTTTCCTCAGTGCCTAGGAAATAAAGAAATCTGAGATGGAAATGGAAATTGAAGATTCCCTAGCATTTCCTTTCTCAGTTTAGTCATACCTTTCTAGTCAAGCAGATGTTTTCTCTAGGTGATTATTTAATTGTAGGGTCCTTAAAAGTCACATTGCTATTCCACTGGAGCACAGTCCACTCTTGAATATATTTTGTGCCAGAAAATGCTCTGTCACATCTGTAACACATTTCACATTTGTTCCTACATTGTCTTGGTCAGCATGTCATGAGTAATGGGTGCACGTGAGCTGAAGAAATCAAGGAATCACCTGAACTTACAACCGTTTTTAATTCCTAATGGAAATTTCCATTCAAGGCTCTGAATATTAGTTTTGGCTTAGGCCAAAACCATCACAGCAGCAAAAGGCAGGAGCTAGTTCAAGCCTGTAGGAGCTCTAGTCTAAACAGATAAAGCAAACTGGGGAATAAAAGCTGTGGAGATGGAATAAAGATGTAGAAGGATGAGGGGAATAGCCTAACAAGTCAAGATGATGACAAAGCTGGGAATAGAATCAGCTCCACAAACTCCCGGGTCAGGCATAATCCAGCAGGTTTGGTGGGTGGCCATACTGGGAACCTATTCAATGATGTTGATCCATCACAAGAAGGTCAAGAATGGGAAAAAAAATCTGGGTTTAAAACCACTTGTTTGAAATAATAATGCCATTGCAGGGGGGAAGGATATTTTAAAAGTCACTGCTACCCAGTATTGCATTTATGGATCATCCCCATAGTCTGGATGACCACCACACAGACCACACATATATAATGAGTACCATAAGTACTCATTATATAACAAATCTCTATCTATTTACCTTTCAGAATATTAGATTAATCTCCTCTGAACTTTGGACTTCTAACAATCATAAATATTGTTTCCCATTCATAGCAACTGCAGAAATACCAGGGATAATGCTGATGGAAAGACCATGACCTTACTTATTACACCACCTGTGTACTCTTGAGAGCCCTATAATTGAAACATTACACGTTGACTCACCTTTTTCTCATGATGTATTGTAGCTTCTCAAGGCTGGAGTTTTCAATCATGGATTTTCAGAGTTATATGAGTGAAACAGATTTTTAATCTATTCTGCTCTGAGACAAGCTGCTTCTTCTCAAGAAACTCTCAGTCTTTCCCAGTTATTTTTATTTCATTAAAATGAATGTTCTAAAAAATTCTTTTATCTCCTATAGCCCAATTTTTGCTTCAATAAAATTTTGGTACATGGTTTTGTATTAACCAGGAAGGATTCAGTAGTAAAGAGGAGACATTCAGGACACCCTGCACACCCTGTTCCCCAGGAGCAGACTCCTAAACTGATACATAAAATAATCTTAACGATAACCAGTCAGTGTTTTGGAGCTTCTGATCACCCTGGATATTTTTCTTTTTCATATTTCATCACTTTATGCTGGATAATTGCTAGTTAAAAGTCCAGCTGAAAATCACGTCACTTCCTGCAGGAATAGCTGGGGATGGTACAAGAAGTTATAGAGGAAGTTACTCACAGGTGAGAAGGTTACTCTTAAGTGTCTCAAACACTTTGAAATCTACTAAGATGGATCAAATTAAGGAATTATTATTGAAAACATTTTTGACTGAAAATATTTAATTCCCTTAATTGTTTGAAAAAAATCTCTTATTTTTGAGAAGGGGCATGTCATTCCTCAACTAAAGTTCCTGGCATCATTTCCAACTTCTTTCCTCTTAATAAAAAGAAGTTCCAGAACACTGCCTCCATATTTTACATATTTAAATAATGAATGTCTTCTGAAAGAATGCATGAAAATTATTCTTGGCTTTGGTTTCTAGAGAAGTTAACATAAGCTACTTAGATTACTATTATAAAAATGTTATTCAAATGTTTTTACTAATGTAAGTCCATATTGAGAGCTATAATCCTTTGGTTTGAATTCTTGAGTGGAAATAAAAGCGCATTAAAGAAATCATGCTCTGTATACAGATAATTTTTCATTATTTGCATAATGAAGGAGTATTCCTTCCTATGATGCACTGCTTTCTTACACTGAAATATTTCTTCACATCCAAAAAATATCAAGTCACCAAGGTCTGAAGTTTGACAATGTGTTAAAGTATTTTTACTGCATTAATTTAAAGTAGGCTGCACTAGTTGCTACTTTTTCTGTCAACCAGAAGATTTTGCCAAAGGAAAAAAAAAACCAACCTGCCTCTTTTGCTGGCCTATGAACAATTTCGCAACTGCTTTCTATTAAAAAAAAAAAATTTAAAAAAAAGGATGTAAGAAAATAAAAAATGAAGGGAAGTCTAAGAAAGTAACATTCTACTGAAGAGGTGATAAGGTATTTCAAATTTTGAAGAATACTCTGCTAACAAAGTAGCAAAACTGGACAGAGGAAAGGTAGGAGACCTTTAACACGTTCATAGTGCCATGGAAATCCTTCCTGCCACAGAGTGTCCCTTTTTGCCTTCTAGAGTTTATCCTGCTTAACACTGTTGGTGACTGTTCTGCTGTTAGTGATGAAGTTAATGGTTCTGGTATCATCAGTTAATCAGGAGAGATTCCCATTTTCTGATATCCATATTCATTCTTGTAGACGATTATTCTTGGGAGTTTTATAATGGTTTGTAGTCATCAGCTGATGGTAATTATGGAAAAAATATTTCAGATGAAAGAGAGATGGAGATTGAGTGAATTGATCAAGGTCACAGAAGTGATTTGGGCATTACTTTCCCAGTCCAATTCCCATCTCACTCCCAAAACACATTCATCTGCAGGATGTATTCTTCCCTTGAAGACAGAAGGCATAAATATTACTGTACAACTTTTCCTTTACTGTGGGAGTGTGATAGTGTACTGCCACCCTCTGCTGGAATATACCTGGACCAAGCAATTTCTCCACCTCCCCATGTCTATTCAGGAAGAACAGTACGGATTGTATTGTATTTTCTTGTTCAATGCAGGAAAAACTTAAAGAATGTTGAAGGTCAATTTGATATTATGCTTAAAAAAAATCAGAATCTGTTTGTAATAAATTTTATCACAAGACTATTGTATGCTACATTCATTTGATTCAATTTCTAAAACTCTTCCGGAGGAAGTAATGGCAAGAATTTTCTTGGAATTTGGTCAGGGAGCTTTGATGTTACTGGTTGCAGAGTTGTGGTCCTCTAGGGATTCAACTTTATAATCATTATGAATGCACTCAGACAAGCTTCTGGTTATGACTTTCTGCAACACTTTTAAACCCTTCTAGAGAGCCCTTAAAATCAGAAAGAGACACCAGATCAGCTACTGTCCTTTCTTTGTATGAACCAAGGTCTACTTGGTATTGTTCAAGTTTTAAGCCAGAATTTCCTACTTTGTTACTGTCTTGGTTTGAAAGACAGTTGTCTGTTAAGGAAGGCAGGAACCTCCCTTGGAATGGGAAACTGTAACCCCTCTCCCTCTGAATTATTATAAATTTGAAATCAAGAGGCTCTCAGGGAAAGATATGGGAATAGGAATAACAGTTCTTTACTACTATCTAAAACAAAGCTAACAAATAACAACAGCTATGGTGTTAACCAACAAACAGAACCAGAAACCCAGTGGCAGCCTGCTCGGCTTCAGGCACCTTTCCCTTTGGTGTAGTTCCAGTCACAGCCTTCAGGGGGCGCTCTGGGTGTGATGATTCCCCAGTGGCTGCAGGGGGCGCTCCGGCGTGAGCTCAGGTAGCACACGGCAATGGCAGCTGCCCAAGGCAGGGAGGGATGGATTAGAGCCTTTGTTTCACAGACCCTCGGGGGCAGCTGGTGTCGGTGCCGCAGCAGGATCCCGGGACACAGGGAGCTGGGATGGTAAGAGGTCCCGGCGTGCAGGGGGAGCCCAGTTACAGTGTAGCGAAAAACTCGGAGCGGCGTGGAGGAGCAGGGAAGAGAGGCTGGTGGCAGGCAGCTCGGCTCCCGATGGGGCAGAGAGAAAAGACTCCCAGCAGACAGACCGGCAGCTCCGTGCTGGCTTCTCAGGGGCCATGGGTTCAGCAGACAGCAGCTCCAACCATCCGGCTCCGAGGGTCCCGAGCAAGAGAGCGACCTCCCCCCCGCCTTTGCTTTTTCAGTCTCCAAAATCTCGAGTTGTCAGGCCCTGCTTCCATGAGAGCCATTCTGCCCCACCCTGCCAAGGAGAAAGGCTCTAGCCTTGTGCTTTGTTCTCTTAAGTACTCAGCCATTAGCTCAGTCATTAGTCTCTTAGCAACCCATGGGAGAAAAAATTCCTAAGGAAAAAAAAAAACTAAATCCAAACTCCAATAGTTACAGTGGAATCTTCTGAGTTACAAAGGCAAACAAAGGGTGAGTTGAGATGGGCAAGAGTAAATTATTTAAACAAGATCAAGAGATCAACAACTTTGCTTTTATGCTTGCTCTAAAGAGGCACAGTAAGGCCGTTTTCAAATGCAAGAGATGGAACTGGACACCTCCATTTCTGCTTGTCCGTTTTGGTGGTTTACATGCAGAGAAACAATGCTCAGTCCTCTTTAACTTCTCCAAAATATTTAACCCCAACACCAACAGGTTGAAAGCCACTAAATGACTGAAATCTTATTTTTCTATCATCGCTAATGCACAGGATGAGTTCAGCTTCTTAAAAAAAAAAAAAAAAAATCAGAGCTATTAGGATTAAATTCTGACCATATGGGAGTTACAAGATGGTCTCAGCACAGGAATATTCCATCATGTTAATTGATTACTGCAATATGTTGCGCATGAGGAGAAGGAAGGCAAAAGAACGTTATGAAGATGTTCCAGCAGGTCCCGTCTTTGAGTAATGCAGATTACTGAGGATTTATTGCCAAAGAATTGACTGCTTTTATTCACATTTGGCTCTGGTTTAAGGATCTGATCCAGACTCTTGAAACAAATGGTAGACAAAACCTTGACTATATTTGAGCTAGGATCTTTACAAAATTAAGTTAACTACTAAAAACAACACTTAGCTTGTTTAGGACAATCAGATTTTTGCACCTGGCAGTCCACAGCTCTTGGACAACACTGACTAAAACAGTCCTGTGCTAGGATATTCCCATGACCACAGTCTGTGAATGACCACCTATGATTTTTTCACTGATAATATTTGATAACTTGGATTTATATTAGGTAAACAAAATAGAAAACATTAGTTTGGGTAATCACCTATCCATAAAGTGTTGTCCACATTCACTTCTAATTTATTTCAAATCCAGGTTTCACTCATTATTATTTCCATCCAAAAATGCCTTCTGTGTTTGAACCTTAGCCATAGGCAGAAAAAAACAAAATAGAGGCCGATATAGTGTAAGCAAGGGAAACACCATGACAGTTTGGGAGGGAAAGCATCGCATAAGGAAAAAGTTGGGTTAACATTAAAGCTCTGTATTTCAACACCTTCACTAATAATTTGGAATTTAAAATCAATTCAAATTACTAACATGAGAGAGGTTTCAATGAAATCATGGTGGCTGGACTTATGAGGCATATGTGCCATAAACTGAAGCTTAACCACATTGCTGTGGTCGAAGTGCTGAATTAAAGAGAGTCAGGAGGGGGACAAGGGAGGAGAGATGAGGTATTGCCTCTAAAACCTCTATAAATCTAACCTCCCTCCTTCCTGCTGACATCATTAGATTCCTACTTTGCCACTGAATAGTCTCAGGTAGGGCTTTAGCATTTGACAAATGTAGGCAATTTGAGGGTTTTATACTTGTGGATACATTGTAGGACTTACTGTGGGACTTAAAAGCATTTTTCTTGTAAATCAAATATTACCTTGGAAAATAACAATACTGGCAAATGAAACCAGTGAGGTGCCACTCAAGGCTACAGTCCTGCTTTAGTCATGTTGCTCTTAGAGAATCTAAAGCTTTTAATCATGCCAGGCTGCCACATTTTGGGATAAAATCCATGGGCATTTACAGATATTATTTTGGCCACCGGAGAGTTCACTTCCTAAAACAACAGAGACTCTATTGAAGTCATGGAAATTTTTGCATTATTATTTTTTGAATGCACTACAATGACTGCAAAGTTCAAACATACCTGAGTTCATATGTGACAAAGTTAATGAAAAATGGACTTAATTTGCAATGATTTTGTGTCTTGTGTTCTTCTATATTTGGTCTGTGTGCTGTTTTTTAGGAACTGATTCAGTATAAAATCAGAATATTTTGATTGCTTAATATCTTCGTAGCAATAGCTTGTGTTGACTTTTGTATTAGTGTTCTAACCTTGAATTAATAACTAAATAAATGAATTCATACATCTATGCTGCTTTCAGTATCCAGTCAAGGCCAATGTGATCTTATCAGAGGATACAGGGCAACAATTAACTGCTTAGAGATTCACTCAATAAGGCAATTCTTCATTTTTCAGAAGAATTATCCAGTCAATACCCATGAGATAGCAGTCCAAAATATAAAACCAAAGCCATTAGAAACTAGTCTTGAGGGTTTTTTCCTCCTAGATTTCAGGAGAAGCCTGAGGGCTGGCATCAAACAGCAAGGGTAATTTCTGTTTCCCTCCTCTCCTCTGCATGTACACAGTCACCTGGCATTGAGAGGGTTTAGAAAGCAAGAGGGGCAAATAATACACAGAGCAGACAATTATAACCAAAGAAAATCAGAAAATGGCACCAACCAGTTGCTGTTGGAAATAACCACTGGAAAGATGTGCTTTACTTTCATGAGCATGTAAGTGTGATTTTATGGAGTGCACTGCATGAAAGCCTAAGCCTTTTGAATATTCCTTCAGCAGTAATATTCCTCCTGTTGACAAATCTTTTAAATACCTTAGGCAAGCATCACTTCATGCAAATCAGATTTTCAGAGGTGCCATGTGAGAACACATGCATCAGACCCAAATCCACCAGAATGCCAGGGATAAAAGCATGTTACCAAATCATGGGAAGATCAGAACTGGTTTTAAGAAGCAGTCTTCCTGGAATGCAGATTCATTTCTCCATAACACCATTTCCCAGACAGATCTATTTCTGAGTATCAAGTTTTGAGTTCATCTTAGTTTGTATTTCTGAACCCATGACTGTCAGCCACATATTTGAAAAGCCATCTATTTCTCAGGCATTTAAACTAACCTGTTCATGGACATGCATGGCTTGTAAACCTCCTTCCATATACCAATTTTAATGAGATTTTGCTCTTCAGGCTTCCAGTTACGAGCAAAACAATCTGGTTTTGTGACTCTGGTGTGTCTGCTTTGAATGTGAAATAGGCTGGCACGTTTCTGTCTCTCACTTTTGTATCTGGGTGGCAATTTACATTATGCACAGAGAAGCACAGTTTTAAATCAATAATAAAAATACTTTAATCTTACTTTTCTGGATTTCATTTACTTTCAGGTGTGTGTAAGGATAAAGAAATTTACCGAAGTGCCAGTCTAGAAAATGGAGCTCTCAAAAAAAAAATCCCCATATAATTGTTAACAGCAATTGTGTCCAAAATAAGTCCCATTTAACATGGACTGGAGGATGTATAGGTGATTTCCAATTTAAGCACAATGCCAAACAGCACAATGGATTTTGTATTTCTCTCCAGGTGTGTAAATTGTTAATTAAACAAATTAAATTAGTTAAGTGAAGTATAAAGGACTGTATCATGATAATGTTTAGCATTTAACCTTTAGCTATGGATTATTAGCAGTACAAAATGTCTTTTGTGCAGCTGGAGAACTCATCCTCGGGCTCCCTGGCTGCTGGCTGTGGACATGCTGATGTGGCTGCCTGAGCCTGAGTGGCTGCACGTGGCTGACACACTTCTGGCCAGCTGAACCGTGTAATCTGACCTTCTGCACGCTGCACTCTTGTAAAACAAGGCAAATACTCTTAAATCACCATTGGGATAGTTTAACACGTTTCAATTTGCATTTACAAGAGGTGACAAATGCACTTTGAGTCGAATTCTGTGGAAGTTTATCAAAGAACCTTCATTTACTGGGAGCAACAAGTGAGCACTGGACCAGATGATTTCAAGAGGTTCCTTCCACCCTAATTTTTTCCCTGCAATTCTATGAATTATGTAATTGAGTGACTAAATTGAACCAAAGACTCTCAAACAGTGAGCTCTGATAGCCAAAAGTAACCAGACTATCTCAGCTGGAGTTATCAGCACTATGCTGATGTTAGAGTGCATCTTAGAGTCATAGAATAAAGGTTGGAAAAGATCTCTGAGATCATCGAGCCCAACCTTTGAACAAACACCACCATGTCAACTAAATCACAGCACTAAGCGCCACCTTGAGTAATTTCTTGGACACTTCCAAGGAGATAGTGAATCCACCACTTCCCTGGGCAACCCTTTCCAGGGCTTGACTACCCTTTCAATGAAGAAATTCTTCCTGGTGTCCAACCTGAGCCTCCCCGGTGCAGCTTGAGGCCATGTCCTCTTGTCCTACCACTGATGCTGCATGGGGTTGCTGTGAAGGAACTCTTATTTGAAAGGAAAGGGATTTCAGGCACCAATAAATAAATAAGGTGCCAACACAAAGGGGTTATATTGGAATACCTGTAGCTCAGACCAGCTAACCTGTTATGTCCCTGGACTGCATGAAGCTTTTAGTGCTGCTGAAGAATCTCTTAAAGCTTACCTGGAGCAAGAATAAATTGTTGAGGGAGGAGATGTGGGAATGGGGACATTACAGAGCTCACTGGTGAGGTAGTGGTTGTAGCCCTAAGCTTTGTAGGTTTAAATCTTTGGATTTATTGGACTGTATCTGTTTTATAATAACATAATGATTTTTCTTCGCAGACTGGTGGCCTCAGACAGTTCAGAGCAAAAGTCTGACTCTGTTTGTCTGAACTGCAGAGGTAGATTCAAACCCAGGAATTTTCTGATCAGACAAACTGGGAAGACCAAAACAGACAAACTAGAAGTCAGATGACTCAGAGGACTTAGTCTTAGACCACTTCCTTATCTCATATTCATTGAAAATTACAAGTACACATGCCCTACCAAGTTAAGCCAAATTAAAATTGTTTTATTATTGATTTAAAAGATTCTAAAACCTCAGAATCACATGCACTCACAGAGTGTGTCACAAATTGAATTCATTCTTTTCAAAGAAAGGTTTCCATTCAGGAAAAGAAAATCAATTTTTTGAATGTAGTAGGCAGACAGATCAATTTGTTATAGAGCTGTTGTTCAAGAAACCCTCAGAGTCTCATATTATCCAGGTTTAGAACAAAACTGATCTAATTTGAATTTTTATTATATAAATTATGCTCTCATCTGATTTCTGATGTGAATCGGTCAAAGATTGGGACTGCACCACAGGAATCAGTTCACAGTTGGTTTGCGGGTTGTGGTTTGTATTTATCTTGGTTTAACCTTCATTATGGTGATGTTGAGGAGCCCTTTGGAGAGCCTGGTTCTGTGTGGGCAGGCAAGGAAGGGGATGGACCCTGCAGGAGTTGAAAGGGCACAGCAGACAGAGAGGAGGCAAATGGAAAAGACAAGAAATGGATACATGGGAAGTGAACAGCCAGTGGGGGAGAAAAAAGGACTTTTGGTTCATGGTTCATGTAATTAATAAAAGAAACAACTCATAGGCACCACACCAGAAGATTTAATTTTGGGAGATTTTCAAGCCACAATAATGCATACCCAGATATAAATATATAAAAAACCACCACTCTAAACCACATATGTCAATAATTCTGAGGCTAATATTTTCACTATTGAAATCCTTGGAAGTTTCACCCTTGCTTTTAGCATGTTCAGGTTGGATCATTTTAACACAAACAGCAGAATTCCAAACGTTTGTGACACTTGTCACAGTTTGCTTTGCCTGCATTTTGGGACTTCCTAGCACCAATGTTTAGCTGAAGATTTTCATGGACTGCATATTCAAGTAAGATTTTGCTTTCCCTGTCCTGAATCAGAAACCTAAGGCTTATGACTGGGCAGCCTGAGAGTCTCTACATCACTGACAAACTTGTTTCTCTTATGATCTGAAGCTGGAGAGGAGGTACAAGGCTACTTTTTATTTAGATTAATGATTGGAAATTCTCTGCTTTAAATATTTTATACTAACTGAGCAACAGTGATTTTTCTGTGTTGCTCATATCCAAATGCTCTTTATTCCCTACATTAAATATCCTCCTAAGTAGCCACTGGCTCAGATATCAGAACTTCATTTCTCAGGTGGAGAAATCCCTGGAAACATTCAAGGCCAGGTTGGACTGGACACTGAGCAACCTGATCTAGTTAAAGATGCCCCTGCTCATTGCAAAGGAGTTGGAGCAGATGAATTTTAATAATCTTTTCCAACCCAAACCATTCTGTGATTCTATAAAATAATTTTCTGCAACAAAGCACCACATCAGCCACCATAGGGATAGTACCAGTACCTACCTCTCAGTATATCAAAAATTTTCTTTCATTGCAGCTTTGATGGACGAGGTCTGTGTAGCACCTGGGTTATGGCTATTGCCCTCTGTAGCTACATTTTTCTTTGAAAGAAATAAAATTCTGTCCAGTCATTTCATGACACCTTTTGAGTTCCATGGTGTTGGTAGTATGATAAGGTTTTGCTTTCTAAATGTAGAGTAGACACCTTGAGTATTTAAAAACTGCCTAATGTTTTTGTCTCATTCACATATAAGCCTGACTTTGAGCATGCAAATAAATTTTGGAAGTTGGAGGGAATTTGCACGTGACACCCCATATATGCTTTAGCCCAATGTGCATCATTGGAACACTTAATGATTTTTATCCTGGACATTTTAATGCCCATTCTAGTATCTGTCATGCATGAAATTCCTCTTACTGACACACTTATGTAGATAATCTGGCATTTAACTCCTATCTTTACTGAGTCAGGTGCATTTTGCTTTCATCTTTATTCTAAGCCAATACAGTATTTGCTGATTACCTTTATCAATCTCCCTGTGCTAAATTTGAGTCTATTCACTGAACAAACTGCACTATAAACAACATGTTTGGTATGTAGATAAGACCTGGATCCTTGTAATCTAAAACTGTGATTTCTTCAGGCCCCAAAAGTCTAATTTAGGATCAAAGCTTGAATTGGTATCATAAATGCAGTTCAGCAACAAGGAAAACCTGAATGATTTTCAGATAAATAAAATCAGACGTAATCAATGTAAATCTATAACAATTTTGCTCACACAATTTAGTGTATTTAATTTTGTATTTTTCTTTGTTAGGTCTACAAACAGAAAGAGCTCGAGGTGTTAATCAACTGAACAGGTGAGAGCCAAGTTTTCCATAGTACTTCAGAATTTTATAGCAATTACTTCATTTTTCTACGGTATATCATAGTAGAATAGAATAGAATAGAATATATATTCTAACTTCTAAAATATTACTGCAACAATTTCACACGTCATTTTCTGTGTGTTTTGTTTTCCTTTAGACAGCTTTCATCATTCATTTCCATTATTTCTCTTATGTTTAATACTCATTGTTCTACTTGTTTTAGGTAAAAAAAAATTTAAAACACACACACAAAAAAGCAAGATTAGCAACAAAATATTTTAAGTAGTAAAAAAAAAGAAAAAAAGTCCTACAGTTTGATATGAATTGAAATGCTGATAAGCAATAAAATATACATGGTGGACCAGCTCTATAAACAGCCCTAGTATATTGGTCAGTGTTTTGAATATAATTTCTGCATTCTCTTGTCTTCACTTAAATTTATACTGATGCAAGTAACAAAGTCATGCATGCAACTTTAGTACAGTCTACCTATGGCCATGCAAACTTATCAGCAGAATTTAATAAAAAACTGAAATTGAATTGTGGACTCCCAAACATGCTTAAATTATACTTTTTCTTTCTGTAATAAACCCTAAATTAGGTTTACAAGAGCTGAAGAGCTAGAAGAAAAGTGGCAGCTAATATAAATATTTGCTTGACCATCATTCGGTAAATATATTTTTTTTCTTCTTTCCTTACATATTCAGCTTTTTTCAACAGAATAATAAAGAGTAGGTAAGTTACAATGATGAATTATTCTTTCCAGTTTCATGTTCTATTTATAGCCTTTTCATTCATTAGAGCTTTTAATTTGTCTTGGGTTTGCTAGTTTTCACACTCCCGTGTATTTTTTACAAAATAATTTATTACAATCCATATTTCTTTCTTTTCAAAATTATAATCCAATTACTTTCTCAGTAAAGAAGAATTCCTCCTTTTTATGTGAAATGAACTACGAGCCAAAGCAGTTTCTGATTAGACAAGCTAATTTTGAAAGAACAGATAGAATGAAGCAATGAACTGGATAAAAATAATAATGGAGCATACCTTGTTAGATAACAAATGGAACAGACTTTGGAGACAATTAATGCATGAGATACTTAATGCTGAAATATGTTAAACAAATTTTGTCTTATTTATTTGCTGCTATAAATCATAGTTGGTTTCCTTAAATAAAATGCTCTAAACACCCAGGTTATATCACCTTTCTGTAAATATGTGCTGTGTTCTTTACTGGAAACCCCAGCACCCTTTGTAGGAGGGTGTGTATATATTTATATATATATATACTTAGATATAAATATAGACAGATCAATCGATTGATTGATTGATCCAATGAGGGAAACTGGTTTAACAACATTTGGGATTAATTTTTCTGGGAAATATTTGGTAATTTTGTTCGATGGATAAATATTTCTTCTACTTTGGGTTTCCAAATGAGTTACAGACTGGCGAGTCATTACTTGCTGGGCTTGATTCTGTTTCAAGTCTTATTGGGGGGCGAGAGGAGCAAGACGCCGACTCAATGTGAGTGATAAATCAAGCTTATTTACTGTTAGACAGTGAGCATACTTATACTTCTCCGCGTGCCCAAAATAAAACTACCTGATAAGTTTTCACACAGTGTTTGTTCTCTTACAGAAGTTTCACACAGGACTTTTCTCTAATTAGAGCACTACGTTAGTATCTGAAGGCTACAATAACAGTTTCTTCTGCCAAGTTTATCTTTAGACACCTGCAGCTTGTTTTCGGCCTTTGCGTCTCTCTTTCCCACAGCTGTCTTACGAGAATAACCTTGAGCAGAGGCCTAGCTCTCATCTAAGGGGCCTGGATTGCTCACTTATACTTCATGTCTGTGCAGCCAGAGATGGTTATTCTCCAACATATCCCCTTCTTTTCTTTGAGCAATCCAGACCTGGTTTACACTTCTTTCTACTGTTTTTATCAAACACTTAACACTATATGGCGATAATACTCTTATGATTGTAATAACTACTAAAACTATCAGTTCTATCTTTATAAACTTTATTAGCCAACTTTTAACACTTACGTCAGTTAACTAATTTCTTAAAGGCGATGTTACTCTCTTTATCTTCTTCGTGCTTTCTCTCAGTTAAACTGGGTTTTCTTTGCACAAGCCCTCTAACGTCTCATGGCCCTGGTCATGGAGCCATTTTCCAACAATTCCTCTTTGTTCTTTTTGTGCGAGCAAAACATTGTGAGTCACTTTGTTTACTTGCTTCATTAAACAACTATACACAATTCTAATAATTACTATAAACATAATAACAACAACACACAATCGAAGGCCTTCAAATGACAATGTTTGGAGCCAACCTGTAGCGCCCCATGAGGACAGCCACTTAGCTATCCCCAGCTCATTGCTCACTTGCAGTTGGTGGGTAAGTTGGGTCAGGGTTTTTAGTTGTGCGTGTATCGAATTAGAATGGTCAGAAAGATTCATACAACAGATTCCCTCAAATTCTTCACACCCATGTCCTTGTGCCAACAACAAAAAGTCTATTGCAGCTGCATTTTGCAGCACTGTATGTTTAACACCTTTAACATCCTGCAACAGCTCTGAAATTATGCTCGACGTTAGGTTTAGCTGTTTAGCTGTTCAGCAAGCTAGATGGTTTAGTTCTTGCAGGGCATTTTTAGCTGCAGCTTTTGGCACAAACAGTGACAACAATACTCAGGCTACTTTTTTTTTGTAATTCCACCTTATCTTTACAATTAGGGTCTAATTGATCTATTGATCGTTTTGTTCTAGCTCTGTTTACTTTTTGTAATACATCGGCTATTGAGGGGGCAAAAAGAGTGAGTTTGCTAATATAACAAGGTCTTCCATAAACTCTTACAGGAATTCCTTGCTATGTCTGGTCTCTACAAATTAAGAAGTACCCTGGGGGAAAATCTTTGGCTGTATCATTGTTCTAAATAGCAAATTTGCTGCCTCTTGTTTTTGCCCTTAAACTGCCCTTACAATAATCATTCTTATTTTAATACTTAAACTATTTAGAGGTGCCTGACACATTAGTTCAAAACGTCCAATTATGCTGTTTATGAAATTCAATTCTCATAAAGACTGGTCTTCCATTATAAAGACAGAGACTACTACATATTACACTATTATTTTAAGACTACTTCTATGACTCTTACTATGGCTACTGCTTTATGGCTACTACCTTCTACCATGTAGTGAAAATTCTCTTTATACTATCTCAAACATAGGATGTGCCATCATATAAACAGAAAAGATAAACAGTACTTTATAAGGTCACAAACTACAATACTCATAACACACATAGTGTAACCTTATAATTCCCCCCTTTGTTTTAATTAACGCAAGTTTGTCTATGGCATTACTAGCAATCTGTCACAGGTAGTGTAGTAAGTAAGAAATACTCATAACTAGATGTAAGAATACTCTTAACACTCATGTCTTAAACATTTTAAGTGATCTATGTTATCTTGTGATTTTTTTCATTACTCAGCAGTTCAGCAGATTAATTTCAATTGCCTTGCTTTTGAAGGTTATTAATCAGAGTAATACCTTATTGAATTTTGGAATACTATACTAACAGTCAGGGTCTGTAACAGCTGGCACCTTGTTTCAGTGAGGGCCGGGGGATCCCTCCCGGGCAAGGTCCCCAAGTCCACTCTAAAAGGGGTGCAGCTCATATAAATACAAATTATTAAGTCAAACCCGACTTAAGTATAATTTGGATGCAGAAACACCTGGGTCTGTTGGTAGATGTCCGACCAGGGAGAGTCCAGGCTTGGCCAGAGCCAGGGCTCCAACTGGAGGGATTTCTCTAACACAGATCTTATGAGAAACAGCAACTAGGAAGGTCACTTAAACTTGAACGAATCATGGAGACAGTTATATAAACATAGTACAGGTTGTGCAGACTGTAAAGTAACAGACGTTGTCAACTACTTTTAACTACGAAGACTATGGTACCATGAACACGATAATTAAAAGAATGCATATGCATGACTTTATGTACGTAATTTTAACAGAACTTAATCTTTGCTATAACACACATAGTTATGCATAACTGTAGTTAACTTTTACAGAACTTAGTCATAATATTTAACGTTAACAGAACTTCATAAATCTAATAGCATTTAAACTTTAACAACATATTTATAGCTATTAATACATTAGGGGTGATTCGCTTAAACTTCTTTGCTGTGCTTGGCCCCGGCCCCACTCAGCTCCAGCCCCGTTT